>JANIJG010003591.1:79280-176050 GCA_024611175.1 Megaceryle torquata
CCCCCACCCTCCCCCCCAGCTTACCGTCACCAGGTCTATCCCCGCCTGCAGCCCAGCAGAACGCTCGAAATTCCCAGTCAGCTTCAAGTACCGATAGCTGGGGGGCAGACAGGAGAGAAAAGTTCAGTGCATGCTGGTGAGCATAGAAAACACCGCAAGCAGCAGTACATCCCAGGTGTCATGCTGTGGAGCTGCCCTTGTCCTTGTGCACCCTTGTGCAATAGGATGAAAAGAAATGTGCTAAAGTTGTGTCAGGGGAGGTTTAGATTGCATATTAGGAAAACATTCTATACTGAGAGAGTGGTTAGGCACTGGAACAGGCTGCCCAGGGAGGGGGTGCAGTCACCATCCCTGGAGGTGTTCAAAAACTGTGCAGACACGGCACTTTGGGACATGGTTTAGTGGTCATGGTAGTGCAGGGCTGACAGTTGGACTTGATGGTCATAACTCAGCACGGCTCCATGTCCCAGTGTGCCCTGAGAGTCTTCCCCCTTGTGCAGCAAGGACGGGGCAGTCCCTAACAAAAGCCTTTTCGGCTCTAGCCCAGCTGTATCCTAAGACTAGACCTGTTACCTGGGAACCCCTGGCACACAGAAGAAATGACCAGCCAAGTCTGGTTCAGATCAGAGTAGAGAAAGCCAGACAGTTATTCCAGCAAGTGGAGACCTCCGTGCTCTCTGTCATATTTCTCACAGCTTTCTTATCTTCACTGTCCTCCCCCTGCCCCATTACTGTGAGACTTGCTTTCTCTCCTCTCTTGCAAACTTGAACAAAAGTCAGGAGAAAAGAGATGACTCTGGAGGCAGAACTACAATAGGTATTGCCTTAGCTTTATAACACTATTATATGCAGTATACATGTAAGCACATTATAACAATATCTTCACTTGTATATACAAGGTCTGGACAGATGAGGCTGTGGCTGGTCAATACGCAGAGACTGGCAGATGTGCTGTGTTTGCAGGCAAACCCATGTAGGCAACTTTCTGTGACCAGTACTCTCACCTGTGCAAGGCAGACCTTTTCAGAGCCTTCTCTACATCCATGTCATCACTGCTGTAGTCTGTGATGATGATGTTGAAGTATGGATCCTTAGTAACTCGGGCCAGTTCTTCCATGTCAGAGATGAACTGCAGCACCCAACGTGCCTGGTTTTTCACTAGTTGTGTTGCAAGAGGGAGAGAATCAAAACAAAACTGATTTACAAAGACAGTGTGGCTTCTCAACAGGCAAGGTTTCTTTCCTCCTCTCAAACCCTGCTGGCGTTTCAGGGATGCTGAAATAGGTCCAGAATGAAAATCTGGAACAGAGAGCCCAGGAACCAGTGCGAGTTCTTTCTCAGTGTGTGACAAGAGTTTCCTTTGAGCTTACAAGCCATGGGAGTTTGGGCCCTGTCATACTTCTGAGGGGTTTAACTTGGAGAGAACCGAAACTGAAAGTAAGCCAAATAAGATTGTTGAAACTGGCCCAGACCCACTGTTCAGGGATGTCCTCACCCCAGACCCACTGTTCAGGGATGTCTTCACAGGAAGTACCCACTGTGCTATCCCTCATGTCCTAGGGAGACAGGTCCCCCTTACCTGGCACCACGAAGTGAACCACAGCTCGGTGGTTCCAGGAAAAGCCCTGGGGCCAGCACAACTCTGGCTCATTTGCCACAGTCATCAGATGCCGCCGGCGACCCCAGGCCAGATTCCTCATCTTCCTCTCCTCCTCCTCATCACCTCCAATGCCCTGCCAGCCCCGTGCAAAGATGTACTCGGAGAAGCGGACAAGCCGCTCTCCCTGCTCCAGTAGCTCCAGCTCCAGCAGGTAACGGCTGCCCCGCATGCGGTCCTGGCGTTTCTCCACGTTCACGATACGCTGCAGCTGGAACCGCCTGCAGGAGACACAGCTGGGGTAGGCATGTCCCCTGCGCACCAGCCTCTCTCCCACCTCCAGCTCATTCAGCACTGCTAGGTTCTTTTCTCCTGGCTAGCACAAACCTTTTTGTCCCCAGCTTTTCCCTTGCTTTGCTGCATTGCTTCCAGAGTCCAGAGAGAGAAGGTTTAGCACCTGTTTCCTAAATCCACAAGCATGTGGGATTAGATCTGGGATTCCAGCCAAGAGAAAATAGTTGGCAAGGCTAGTGAAATAAAGGTGACATAGAAAATAACAAATGTGTCTGAATGATTATAGGGCTGGTAATACTGAGTGTATTCAACACCTCCCACAATGATCTTGGCACAAGGAGTATGTTTGGGCTAGTGAAATTGGCTGATGACAGCTTATCAGCCAACAACACAGAGTAGGACTGAGAAACCATACCATAAAAACTAGGGTGAGTTGTAGGTTCAGAATGGACAAAACAGGATGAAATGCTCTTTCCAATCATAGCAAGAGTTTCCGCTATAAAATGGATGGATGCTCATCTGTTAAAAATGCTGAGAAAAACTTGTGTGAACTGATTAGTTACACTGTGACTGATGTGACCCTGAAAAAGCAAATGCAATCTTAAGATGTAGCATGAAAGCTACTTTCAGCAGGGACTGGTAACCAATAACATCCATTCTATAAAGCATTAAGGACACTGGTCACTCATATACAGGAACATTAACCTAAACTGAAACCTACATGGAGAAGAACAGATAGGAAAAGTATGGAAATAGAGGCCAATTCAACCAAAGCGTCAGGAGTCAGGACTGTTTAACTTATAGAGGCTCAGAGAAGGTACGTCTGTTTGCCAGAAAGACAATCAAGACGGTAAGTCTTGAGAGGAGAAAGAACCATATCAAGACTATGCAAAAAAAAAAAAAAAAAGAGTACCAGCAAAAAATGTGGTCTTCAGTGGGTCATCAAAGAAGTAAGGAGCTGAAACATCTTCCCAAATCAGTACTAGGACCTAGAAATCTAGTTAGTTTTAAGATAGAGGTACACGCAATCAGATAACGGTGTAGAGTACTTGGTTGTCTCTGAGGTCAGCATCCCGATCCACATTCTCTGATAGGTCCCTTCTGGTCATATGTCCTAAGTGATTACGCAAGCTGAGATGTGGCAGACATCAAACCACAAGCACAAGGAGCTCCAGTCCTACTTGATATCAAGCAGGATTTCTTAATCTTCATCTGGTAAAATGCTCATATGTGCTCTCGATACCTACATGACAGGAAGCCAGCAGAAGGCCAGTGATGCCAGCTGGATGGAAACCATCAGTCCTCCACGTTTACTCCACCAGCTGTGGAAGGGTGATATTCAGCCCCCAGACATGGTCTGGTGTCCAGCAATTCCCATTTCCGAGACAGGAGAGGTATTTAAAGCCAGGGTTTTTACACAGATTCGATGCCTGAGGTCTAATTTCCCACATCTAGCTTATCCTCTGATTCCCACTATCTCCTCACACAACAGGAATTTCCTGTGCAGCACAGTGCACCAGCTCTGGGACAACACTGTGGTTTTTACACTGTGGCTTACCCTTTACTCCTCTGGTTGAGCTTCTTCAGGAAGACACGTGTGACTTCCAGGGCCTCCCTTTCTCTTAGCAGCAAGTTCCCTGACGTGTTGCATTTCAGGTCAATCCAGTCTGTGCGCAGCATATGGAAGTCCAGATTGCTTGTGCTGAAGGTCTGCTCCCAGTTCACAGACTGGTCAAACACCGGTACGTAATCAAAATCTTCCTCTACTTCCTCCTCTGGCTCCCCATCTACCTCTTCTTCTTCTGCTGCCACAGGTCCAGATTTGCCCTTCAACGGAGATGCCACCTGTGCCTCTCCCTCACCCAGCTCCCCACCAACAGCTGCCTTCTGCTCAGCAATGTAGGACTCCACTTGGTTCAGCCACTGGGACAGCCCAGGCTGCTGGCTGGGGCCGGCAGTGCTCACAGTGTGTCTGACAGCTTTGCCAGAGACTGGGCCTCCTTTCCCAGCTGGCAAGGTGCCTGCTGGCAGCAGCCCACCCTTAGTGGTCCTGAGGTCTCCTCGAGTTCTCACCCCTTTGGGAATCATGACCCCTGAGTCCCTGGGGCTGCCAAAAAGCTGCTGCCTTTGAGACATGGTCCAAGAAGAAGGGTTCACCTTTCTGACAGGTGCTATCCCCTGGATGGCCCTGGAGTGCTGCGGAGAGCTCCTGGAGTTATCTTTGACACCAGCTTTTAAATAGTGTCTCTTCATTACTGAATTCCCCTCCAGGCCAACCTGGCCAAGGCTTTGGTTGGCAGAGGCCAGAGCTGCTGATTTGAAACCAGATCCCTTCATCCTTCTCCTCTGTAGCCCCTCTCCTATGTCGCCATCCATCATCGAGAGGAGCCGACGACGTTCCTGGAGGGAATAGTCCTCGTGAAAATTATCACTGCCCACCACGCTGCTGGGAGCATTGCCTGCTGGCTCTGCCCTCCCCATGCCTGGGTGCTCAGGAGGACTGGTACTCTCCACGTCCTGCTCTGTGTACTGCAGATCGTCCAGGTTCCCCTCCTGAGAGCCTGTGGGAATAATCACAGGTACATCTGTGGCAGCCTTTCACTGACTTCTGCCATCTTGACCCAGGGACCCACCCCGCCAGGGGCAGCTGCTTCTTGCCTCATCTCAGTGTTGCGTCTCCTGCTCAGAGGGGCATGGATGCTCTCACACATGGAAGTCATGCTTTTGCTGGTATCAACCTCCTCAGCCCGTTAGCCAGCATTGCCAAAGGCTGAGGAGGTGTCTGGCTTTGCCTTGAGCTCTCTGTCTGGCCAGAGCTTTGCAGAGCAGCTTCAAGCATAGGCTGCCACGCTGCTCACCTTTGGCTCTCTCACTTCTGCCTATGTTTTTGCCAGAACTGCACCTCAGCTAAGCTGCAGGCCTGACAGGTAGTTGCCATGTTGTCCACTACAGCCCACTGTCTGGTGACCTCACAACTTGCCCTTAAGAGAAGTGAAAGTGGTGGGAAAAAAAAATTCCTTGGTACAGAAAGTCAACAGCTTCTTTCAGCTGGCTGCTGGGAGGTCAGACATAAAAGTGACAGACAAAAGGATCCTCCAGGCTCTGATATTAGGGCCCCTACCTGTCTTTTCTCCAGAGTCCAGGCTCTTCTCTGGCTGATCCAGTTTCATATACTTGTAGAATCCAAATCTGCAGAGGGAAGGGCAAAACACAAGTTTGATGAAAGTTACTTTTCCATCTCCAAATAAATTACGGCCACTGCTTCAGAGGTGATTGTCCATTACTCTGATTATATCTCCTCAGCATCTCTAGATCCTCCTTTCCCAGCAAGTCATAATACTATTATCATCCCTTATCTTTCAAATCTTTGGTCAATCAGATCTTATTCTGCACTGTCAAAGATGTCAGCTTTCCTGGCCTATTATCCCAGTCTTTCATGCATTTTCTCAGAAGCACAGAAGGAAATCCCAATATAAATACCATGAAACACTTCTTTTGTCTCCCTTAAACTGCTCCTTAAAGCTCACTTACAATGCAGGGCTCGCAAATACAAGTCATCATGCTGCTAAAGTGGCTTAGGCAGGTAATTACAATGATCTCCCTCTCTCTTCTCTCACACCACTACCATCTGTGCGCTGCTCTCAAACGCCTGTGCTTCAAGCTTTTCAGAGGAATTTCCAGGACTGTTTCCCTCCGTGTGTGCTTGATGCCAAGCAAAATGAGCCCCCAGTTCCCGAATTTTGTCACAATGTAAATGCACTGTCAAAGCAATCAGCTCAGGTGGCACCTTCCAGCCCATAGCAGCCATCTTCTCCACCCTTCACACGAACTGCAGTCCCAGAAGTTCCCTCGCAAACCTAAAACACGATCTGTTGTTCCAGCCCTTAAAATAATCCTGTAGGAAGGAAGATGATCCTGAGCACAAGGAGGCCACTATCAGTTATCTCACAGGAAAAACAACTCTTCTTATCCTGCCAAAAATTCCTCCTGAATGGAGGGACATCATCACACTAGGTGTCTTCCCATGGCAGGGGTAAGCACGCATGTGGTGGTTCCCAGTGAACCCCAGTGAAGATGAATGACAGGCATTTATTTCCCCAGAGACATGCCTGGTGGTGAGCAAGCTTTGGCTTCCACAGCAACAGCCATCAGGAGGCTGCAGCTGCTGGCAGGCAAATTTTGCTGGAAATCTACTCCCTGGATGTAGTGGAACAAACATGCTCAGACCCAGCTTCCAGGTTAACAGAGCAAGAAAAGCAGGAGCAGTTTCCCCTTGAGACCTAAATGTATTTTCACTTAAAGGGAGCATAGGTTATCAAAATAAGCTATAAATGTTTTGAAGGATTTAAGGGATCTTTAAGAATTAAGAGAGTCCTGCAGAAATGAATATGAAATTCCACCCCAATTCCAGCTTTCAAACCACGTCCTTCCTCCCTGCTAGTAAATCTGCATTTACAGCATCCTACCTTTCCAAGTAATAAGGGTTTTCCTGATAGAAGCATTTGTTGTCTTTCTCCATGTGGCTCAGGCGGCTGTAATCATTCGGGTAAACAAAGGATAAATGAACCTGGAAGAAGGGAGGAAAATGAAGTAAAACCCTCACAAATGCCAGGTATCAGTCACAAGGTGTCCCAGACACAGTTGCAGGGTGACTAGCCCTTTGGAGAGGGAACAAGAGCTCCTCGCTGTTTATTTGCATCTCCAAAGCACCTAGCAGCATGCTGTGAGGATGGGAAACAGAAGGAAGCATGCTGGGCTGTGTGCACAGCTGTGCCTTTTTCTTTCTCTCAGTGTCTGTCTGTCCATCTCTGTAAGTGTGCATTTAAGTCCTATAACAGAGTGAGAATTAGCTGGGAGAGAGGTGGGCTACTCCTCCTGAGGAGATACAAGGATCACAGGACCTCGGAAAGCAAATGGGGAGATCTCCAGGCAAGGCTGAGGGAGCCAGAGCCACCCAGGGAGCATAGGCTTGAACTGGCCTCCAGAAGCAGAAAACCATGGTGATGACCTGTCCTCAGCAGACATCACAGACTGCTCTACTAAGTGGAGGATTAATTAGTGCTATATTGCATGCCCCACAAATGTGAGCTCCCCCTCAAGATCAGTTTTAAGCTTGTCAGGGACCTCGGTAGTCCACACAGACTACAGTTCACCCCAAGGGGAATAAAATCCTCAGCTATTGTGAGGCTCTGATGAAGGCAAGCTCAGCTCTTTGGTGTGAGGTCCAAGGGGCTCTGTAAGACACATGTACACTTGTACCCCAGGGAGACCCACGAGCAGTATGTAGCACCCATCTCCCTTTTCTTGGTGTTGCCCCTTGGCAGAGGCCTGAACAGCTGATGGTCAAATCTGCCCAGGAGCTTCAGATTGGTGGAGAGGCCTATGGTTAATGTGGTCTCCCTCCTTCCTCCTTGAGCTTCCCTAGGCAAGTACCGGCTCAAGGAATAAAACTTACAAACTGGAGACCCTGGTAGCGCTGCAGAGGAAATCCATTCACTACGTAGCTGGGCTTGTACAAGCAGTCTGGCAAGGCTCGGCGCACATGAGACTTGCTGAGAAGAGGCACTAAGAAGAAGAAACACATAAGCAAGAGTTGCTGGAGGGGACCTGCTGTAACCAATGCACTAGCTTAGCTACTTATGTGCCTGGCTTCTATTATCCATGTGAAATACTAACAGATATATAAAGCAAACTATCTTGCACAGCTCACAGAATTGCTGTTGTTGGAAAAGACCTTTAAGATCAAGTCCAACCTCATCTCAAGTCCAAGCTCGTCTTTTCACGTTACTCTACAGCACTGACACTAAAATATTACGCCCAGTGCTGTAGTGTGAGCTGGATGACAGGAAAGAGGAACTGGGTTCAGTCTGTGCTTTGTCTCCTACAGTGACTGACACTGTATGCTGCCCCTCTCCCCTGCACTGGACAGAAAAAAGCATTGCCTTTGGTAACTGTGACGTAGGAGGACAATCTTTCTTGGCTGTGCTGCTGCACATGCTGTGACAGGCTACCGATGCCTCCTCAACTGCTCTGTAAGTCTTACCTTTGTACAGAGTGTCCCGGGGGTCAGGCTTCAACATGTCAGCTGGGTGTGCCTTGCTGCCTGCCCTGTCAGCAGGCTGGCTCATGTGACTGGCCAATGTCTGCGGGATATGCCCAACCTCATCCATCTTTAAAAGCGTCTCATCTAGAAACCAGAGAGAAGAGAAGGAGGAGGAAGGGCTAATTTATCCCTTTCCCAGTGTCAGTGCTTTCCAAATGACATTGCATCCCTAGCACTAATGGTGTCTCTGGCGTGGCAGTGCCTAAATGGTGATGATCAGGAGTTTCAGACACCGTGGAAAGGAAAGGCTTTCACTCAGAAAGATAGAAATGCAGAAACTGTGGGGTAGGAACAAACACAGTGATGAGTAAATGGGAAGAAAATGACCTCCTGCCTTGGACATGCCAGCAGTGGTGTGCTGAAACAGCCCCGTCCTAGACGGAATTACTGGACACATCTGAATTATTAGCATTAAATTTATTTTAAAAGGAGACAGAAAAGATGAAAGGAAGGAGAAACTTGAGGAGGGAAGGAATGGAAAATTTAAAATCAAGACTGGGTATGGGTTACATTTTTCTGAGGTGACGTTGCCAGAGGACTTCATGTCTCCATGGGTCTTACTCTGAGATAAGGGCAACTGAGTAAATAGCCAGGAGGGCAAGGCAACATGCTGCCAACGGCACTGGGTTACAGTTAGCAACTTTTGGGTACTGAACAACATGGGAACGCAGAAGGAATGGGATAACAGGATACAGCCAAAGGCTGATATGGAAGAGAGAAATGCTGTATGGGCAGAAGGTGCCAGATAAAAATGAGACTGCAGCACCATGCCCAAGCATGAAGGGATCTTCTGGGATGCAAGTCTTCCCTTCTACAAGGAATTAATAAGAGCAGAAAGAAAAAGGATGGGGACAGAAGACCTAAAGGAAAGCCTAGTCCTGGTCAAATGGCAGGTTCCAGAAAATACAGCAGCAGATTGCAATCCATGATACAGCAAAGAGATGTCTTGATTACATCAGGAAGTCTTCCTTGGGCAAAAGTGTTGGCATGGAAAAAGTCTGGAGATGTTGGAAGGCAAAAGTCATAGATATGGAAAGGGGGAATGCTGGCAGAAGAAAGCAATGCTGACAAAGCTAGAGAAGGGTAAACAGGACTAAGAAGCTCCTTAACTGATAAAGACATCACTTGATGTGCTAAGAAAGGTTTACAAAACAGCAGGGACTGGGCTGATGTGTTTGCAGCAATCCAGCAGTAACTAGAAGAGACTTGAGGCCGATAGAAGAAAGCAGCATCCCCCAGTACCACTAATGTATCCCATTGCATCCAGCAGACAGAGTGAAATCTCCTCAAAGTGCTACAGTGACCCCTTCTCTCTGGTCATGTCCATCTGCCAGGACCCTCCCCCACAGCTGCCATGTTACGAGCCTCATGTTGTCCCTGGCAATCTCCATCCCATGTTACTCTCACATCTAGAAGTTTTCACCCTTGCAGACTCTTCTCTCTGCCTTTCCTCACTGCCATGAGATTTCTCTGAAATAATGTTCCAGTTCTTCTTCCTATTCTCCTATACTGAATAATGAGTCACACTCTTATCCAGAGGACTCTCGCTCTGGAGGCCTGGTATTTGCCTGGCTAGACTGTGATTCATGATGAAACTCAGCTGATACATTTTGGAAGAATGGGGAGGTGCTCAGGGAAACTTATAGTCAAGATACTTACTAGCAAAAAGGGAGAGGTATTGGGAGTCAATGATTTTGAACTTTGCTTCTGGGTCATTCAGTCTCCACTGGAACAGAGAAACACATTAAAATGAAGTGCTTTTGGAGTTAATGAAGCCTCAACAAAAGGAACAGGCATAGCATGTTTTTATCACCAGACAGGCTTGCAGCTTCCTCTTCCACCTTAGTATGACCAAGTTTACTTAGCAGCAAAAGACTGTGAAGGAGCTGAGATCCCCCAGGACACATCCAAAGCAGGAAAGGACAAAGAGCTGCAACAGAGACTGGGGAGGGCAGAATCTATCTCAAACAAGCAGAAGAAAGGGTCCTGACATGCGGCCAGGACTATCCCACACAGAAGCAGTTAAGGGCTCTCGAATGGATAAGATACTTCTCATACAAAGAGGAGCTGGGGCCTGGGAAAGGAGGGAAATTGTTACAAATGTCATCCCTGAGCTCTTAGGGGATGCATATACAGTACAGCCATTTGCACACTCACTGCTACTTCCACATGGTCTGTTCCTCTGTCATCCTGCTTGTGCAGCACCTCAAAATAGTACCTGCCTGCAGCTGACAACCTGTGAAGAACAACGTGTCTGTCACCAAGAGGAATAAGGAACATTTCTTAGCTTGTCAGCAGACAATGAGAGGAGAGCAACCACACCCATGAAACAACCTAATTCTCAGGGTGAGCAGGGTTAGGACTGCCAAGAAAATCCAGATACTGACAGTGAGATAGGTAGCTCCCCTTGTGCACCTGGGGCACTCAAGACCCTTCTCAGCTAATTGTGAATAGCTTCCTTTCAGCCTGTTGGGTTTTGGCCTCTGTGAAACCTGGCCAGTTCCAAGGCAGGAAGCTTGGGATACAGTTCATACAGAGGAGTCTGGATGTGCTGGTGGCTGCTTCCTCCAGGGAAGAAAAACTCAGTGTTGCATTCCTGCAGTAAATCAGCAAAGCAACTGGCACGGGTGTGGATGTCACTTCAGCTTTGGCAATACCCCAGAGCAATCCCTTTCTCTCTACTGCTAAATTTTTCAGAACAAGCCCAGGTTCATTTTTCTTGTCCTTGTGATTTCCTGGCCATATACAGAGGTGGCTAGGAGTGAAGGGCTCTGCTCACTCACCTCACCATCTTTGACTGTTGGCTGTGAAATTTCCCAAACTCCCCTGGTGCAGTCCACTCCTTCCCTGTCTGGGAAGAGACAGAAAATGCTCTAGTTAAGATGAGTTTCTTCCCTGGTTACCGTGTCAAGAGCAATGAAGCAGGAAAACTGAGCTACTCCTCCTGGTTAAGTTATGAGATCCATAACCTGTGGAGAGATTTAAGTCCCTTAATCATGAACACGGGGCTCCCAACAGCAGTGCCAATATATAACTGGCTTAAGGTATGTTGTGTCATACTCATGTGGCATCTGTGCTGGTGTTGTCTGTAGCTGGGCCCAAAAAGAAACTTGGGTAGTCCAAGGAAGTACGTTAGACAGGAAGGTCTCCAACCCCAGAGAACCGTTAAAGCCTTGATGGAAGAAGCCATGCAGCATGCACTGTACCTTGCCTACACTGGCCAGCAACTGGAGACCAGAGGTCTTTTCATCTGGACTCAGCCAGAACTCAGCATTGTCATCCGCAGCAATGGCAAACTGAAACTCCCCTGTCAAGAGATGGAGGCAGTAAGTAGGGCTGTGGGTAAAGGGCGTGGGCATGCACCAGATTCTGATTCTCTAAAATGCTGTCTTCACCCTTTTTCCTGGTGAGACCTTATCTTGCCTTTCATTATTACCACCTCCACCCCTTTGAATCTCTCTGAATTACCTAACTCTGCTGTGATTGAAAACAAAACTTTACAGATGCAGCTTGTTCACAATCCCTCTGGCATTGGCTTCACCTGACATTTAACCCGGAAAGCTAAGAAGTCCATGCAATGTATTCCCCCCTTCCCCTTTTGTTCCCAGAGCAAGTTTTTGTGTGAGAAGCTGTGTTTGAATGGAAGAACATGCATGTGGAGCCACAAAGGGAGACACAGGTGCTTGAGTCTCATTGTTCTGGCTGGGGCTACAGGGATGGCAGTTGAGGGCCAGGGGACCAGGAGATGTGAGCGAGTACTAGCAGGCTGCTCTGGGTAGAAGCAAGCAGCTGGGCAATACAGATGTCAGCTGCTGTCAGATGGTATTCATGCACCCAGGGAGCAGCAGGAACACAATGATGCCACGTGCAGTCCTATGCATGAGAGAGGGAAGAAAAGTTCAGGGATTGCTCGTGCACACGTACACGCCATGGGGCTATGCACTCATGACAGTGTTGTTTTTTATCTAGCACTTCCCATCTGTTTTCTTCTGTGCTTTTCCTTTCCACCCTACAGGGGAGGCAGATGTGTTTCATCCACGCCAAGGCCACAGCCAGTCATGCACAGCTGGCTGAGGCTCTGAGGGACCTGGCATCGGGCTTGCTGGGGTGAGGGCACCAGTGTTCAGCACCAGGAGGCGAGGGAGGAGCATGTGAGAAGAGACGTGAGCACCAGCACAGCAGCATCACAGCCCTCACCATCACTAAAAGGATGCAGGTAGCCAAATATCCGGAGACCATAGTTGGTCCATTTTGGGGACACAGCCAGCTTCTTCAGCGTAGTTCGTGTCTGAAGTGGAAGAAGAAAATAATAATAAAAATAATTAGATGTGATAGGAACAAGGAGGAGATGCAAAAACCTTGGGATAAGTGGGCAGAGAGAAGTATGAGGAGGATGATGGGACATGGTGTGTGATGGAGGCAGCAAGAAAGAAAGAGCAGGCCAGATAAGAGACAAACTATTAAATGCTTGTGGAAGCCTCCTGTTCCCCCAGCAGCGGGAGGACAGTGGAGGTAATGGAGAGAGATGGGCATGTGACACAAAGGGAGCAGAGGCAATCCAGATGGGAAGCAGAGCTGGGAAGCATGCGACAGAGGATGTCGAGATCTTACTCACGTGGGGGAAGAGGGGGAAGTGAAGGTTTTTCCTGAGCTGCTCTGTGGAGCTGCCACACCAGTCTTCAAACACATGCAGATTGGCCTGGCCCTGGAACTAGGGAACAGAAGTGGGGCACCATGAATTGCTGCACCCTCCCCCTGCATCCGTCCCCTGTCCTGCCATCCTTGGCCATGGCCCCCAGCACTGGAGCACTTGTGAGAGTGAAGGAAGATACCATTGCTGTGAGGGGCTAGTCTGGAAAAGACATGGGTCCAGATCCCTGTTTCTCATCTGCTAAGAGTTTCGGGTTGGGACAGGTGACAGTCTGAACAACACCAGGGAGCTGTGATACGCCCAGTACAACTCAGTTAAGTGGCTGGGGTTCACTCCATTTTGCTCTGTCAAGGTGGTGTTTAACTAGAGAGCTACGCTCTGAGGCCATGGTATGGGACATGCTGTAGCATGGCAGCAGTCCTCCACAATCCAGCAAGTAAAGCGTTGAGTCTTATGTCCTCCAAGAAGGTATTCTGGGCTCCCCTGCAATTTAGGACTATTTTCCTGACCCAAGGAAGAGAGGATACCCAAAGGTGGGGTGATGGTAGATCCTCTTCTTGAAGCACATCTGTGAGGTAAAGCTCAGGGAGACAGAGGCTCAGCAGGATGTGGAACAGCGACACAGGCAGGTCAAGCTGTGGTGTGGCCTCCTTGTTCCCACAGAGACACAAAAACACCATGAGGGGTGGGGTTTATTCCCAATAGTGTAGGAGGGTGTGCAGGTATGAGTGGCTGTCCCTGCTACCCAGCCAGCCCTGCTGGGAAAGGCTGGCCATGCCTGATGGAGACCTGGAGCACAGCTTTGCTGGGAAAAGCCTGCTGGCCACTGGGGGATTTCAGTGATATGCTCCTCAAGGGATAATTTTTTTTCTTTCTTTTTATCAGAGCCATTCAGAATGGAGGAGCTGGCTGACACCCAGCAAAGCTTGAGCTCTCTGTCTGCAACCAGTGGAGCTGGACGCTGAACTCGCCCTGCAGGAACAGCATCCAACAGCAGAGAATACATAAGCTGGAGACTGTAGAAGCTACCTTAGATGGGGAAATGATGAAGAAAGGAGTAGGTTGCCTTGGGACTGGAGAGCTTTTGCAGCAACTGTCTTGCCTATATAAGGGCTGTGCAAATAGGGCTGGGGAAACCGCCTGAACAGCGCCCAAATGTCTACAGATGGCAGCAAATTCTTAGTTTTCACTGGGGAGTCTGCAGCAGGGCTGAAGCAGCACCGTGGAGAAGGAGGGCCCAACCTCTCCCTGCACTCCTGGCAGAGAAACCACAATTTTCCCCAGGACAGTGGATTGGGGTTTTGTTTTATAAGCAGCCATGGCTTGAAGGAAGGACGCAGAGCAGACTTGGCCTGGCACCAGCTGATGCAGTAATGCTCCTTGTGAGCTGTGAGCTTTAGTCACGCACATGAAAACCATCTCCGTGTGCCAAGGCAGAACACATTCACAACCCCTGCTGTTCTTGAGTGGTCTCTCCTCAGCCCTCTCACTGGTGTCCACACTGCCAGGGCTTGACTGATGTCTGCAAGCCCATGTCACCCCCCAAAACCATCTCCTCTTCCTTCCTCCTCTCCTGACATCCCTCAGACTGGATTCTGCCCATCGGTCAAGAGGAAAAAGCAGCGAGACAAAATGGATATAATTTCCCAGAGTGATACTGCATAGAATCAGAGAGGAACTACACAGAGAGCTTGGGTTGACAGATGCAGCCAAGGGAAACTTGGGACTCTGCAGGGACTTGCGATACAAATAAATCACGGCAAGCACGACAAACACTGAATTGGAACTTAATTGCTCAGCAATCCCATGCCCCTGGCCAAATCCAGGTTCACACCCAAGGGTTTTACACTGCTTTTTCCCAGCCAAATCAAATAAAGACAACTGCTGTTTCTTGTGGAACATGAAGTGAGGTGAAAAGGCTCCCACTGCAAGTCACTGCCAGAAACTGAGTCTTATGGCAGTCTGCTGCTAACCACAAGTGATGCTGGTTTTTCTTCTGAGAGAATTGCTTGTACACTGCAGATAGTGGGCGCAGCTCTCTATCAAATGTAGCACAACACTCCCACACTGTGGAGACGCTGGTGCTGCAGTCCCCTCCTGGCAAAGACTGACCCAGAGAATGCTCACGAGACTCAGGACTGTAATGGAGCTGGACTGGCTTTGGCATGGGGTAGCCCAAATGCCAAAACACATCTTTATGAGGGAAGTCCCAAAAGAGTAGCTAGACTTCTTCAAATATTTCCAGAGGAAACTTAATACATTCTAATACAATACTGCAGAGTTTGGCAGTATTAGAGACAGAGCAGCCTGCTAAAAAATAAGGCAGACACCCCAGTACTAGGTGCTCCATCAGTGCTGTAAAAGATGGCTCTTGAGATTTCTAGCCCAACATCCCTGACTCCAAAGTCTTTACAGAGCCACCTGAGAGAGATTCTATCAGGAACTAGTAAGACTGCTTCACTTTCATGCACTCACAGCTGTTAGAAATCATAGCTTTTAACTGGTAAAAGCTATTAATAATAATAGCTTTATTATCAATAATAAATAATAGCTTTTTAACGGGTAAATAATAAGCATTTATTGCATGTGGTTTCAGAGTCTTTTCTAAAGCAACAAATTTTCTCCTGAGCTACAGCAGCCTAACTTACTCTCTGTATCCTCTGAAACAGAAAAGAGTAACATTATTGACAGATAAGCACTGACTGCTCAAATTACTGCCACGGGACTGAAAACTGAGCCAGGCTTTAATTTTAGGCCCCCACAAGTCATCAGTGCAGCAGCTGTTTTGAAACCCTATCACCTCTGTCCCTTCAACTCAACTCATGGCTGCCCACCATAGACAGCTGAGAAATTCCTCCATTTGTTATCTAGGTGTCCTCTGGAACATGCAATAAAAATCTCCAGCTTGTATCTTTTGTAGGTTATAGCAACAGGTAAACAGCACCATCATTCCTAATTCATGCACACAGTTCCTGAGAAACATCAATGGACTTTCTAAAACATGTCTACTGAATTTGACCTTCCAGCTTGGAACTACCTGGCCCTTGTATTCAAAGGGCTGCAAATTTAGAACCCGTTAAGCAACAAGTTAAGTTCCCCTTCTCTTAAAAACATCTGCTTTGAAAATTTTGGATGGGCTGAGATGGCCAGAACCAGGAATAGAAGCCAAGAATCTAGGCTTTCCCTGGGAGATGGTATTACCTGGACTGCGCCGTCCCATTTATAGGGCTCCTACTGCCCCTCAGCTTTCTCTTCCTCCCAACTCCACCTCCCAGCTGCTTATCACCCTGCTGAAACAGTAGTATTGCAAGAACCAAACGGGCGCAGGTTGTGCACCCAGGGTCACACCCAGGGTCACACCCAGGGTCAGCACAGCGCAAGGATGCCCAGAAGCACGCGCACAAGAGCCGTTCTTCCCAGGGTGGTCTGGGCAGGCTGACACCCTTCTGAGCACAACGTGGCAGTGCTGCCTGAGGGAATGGAGAGATGAAACTTAGTAAGGGCAGGGAGGTGGGAGATGGTACAGGCCCTTGCTTGGATGCTGACACAGCAACCTCTGTGGCTTTGGGAGTGAGGCTGGGCTCCGAGAGGCCCAGCACTGACCTTTCCCTCTGAGCATGCTGAGTTAATACAAAGCCAGGGCTGCAGACAGGTGTTAAGAGATTTTGGTATTTCCACTTCCTTCTAGCAAGCAATTCTATATTACTGGCCTCTCCTAGGAAAACAGACTCTAAAGGAGGATCAGGGACACAAACAGCAGAGACCGCTCTTCCTAACCTAAACCCCATCGTGTCAAAAACACCCAGAGAGGTGGCACTATACCCCCAGAGGCTCCGGGTGAGCAAGAAGCCCCAGGGAAGAAAGGCAAAGCAGCAGCAGAGGCCAGGGCAAACAGCAAAGCTGGGAGGATGACAACAGCAGAGACACGACCTGCTGCACTGTAACTAGAGCAGGATGAAGAAGGGAGGTCTTTCCTAATTAATTCCTGGGCGGCTTTTGGCATCATGGAGGCAAATCAGCTGCATAGCTGCGTGCAGCCCAGGGAATGCACAGCACTGGGGATGATAAATGAGGCACAGAGAGGGCCTGAGCCAGGAAAGAAAGGCAATATTGTGCTGCCAACTGGAAACTCCTCAGTTTATAAGGCTCTTCTGTCTCCACAAAGCGGCTGCGGCCCCTCCTTCTGCCTGGCCCAGCTCCCCTGACTGGGTGACATTCAGCAGCCAGCAGCTGGGTTTTGCTGCAAGCTCTGCTGCTCCAGGCACTTGTGGGAATCCATCACGACAAGTTAGTAACAAAACCCCCCTGTCCCAACGAGCCCTGACACCTGATGGGCGCAAGTGGGCAAGGAAGGGACGTGGGCAGGGACGGAGTGAGCAGAAATGACTTTTGTCTTTTAGCCCTCTAAGGAAAGGATGGTTCCTTTTAGGGCAGGTTGGGTAGCAGGAGGATGCCCCAGCACAATGCTCTGGTTTTGTGCAAAACTTATGCACCTATGCAGGTGCTGCCTGCAAGGAGCTGTGCTCCAGGATGTCCCTCACACCTCCTTCCTGAGAGAAGGAAGTTCTGAGGCTGTGCAGATGTGAAGGGTGGGAGACATGTTTTAAATGCTCTCCAGCACCTGCCTAGATCCAGAGCTGAATGGAGGCTTTTGCAGAGGTAAACGAGAACGACTGGGTAACCAGACACATTTCTGAAAATCCACCCCCCACACCTACAGCAGTGCCAAATGGTGACAATCATGGTCTCACAGTGCAGGTTCACTTTGGTCTGGTGCCTGGAAGAGACCCTGAGAGCAAGGGTAATGTGACGAACCCTGGAGTGAGGCTGAACCCTGCCTGCCCCCATACACAAGGTATTATCATTAGTATCATTAGGGATTTCCTACATGCACCATTTCCCACTACATTATCCAAGGCTGAAGACTTAAACTGATGATTTCATCTCCCGAATCTGAAAGAGGTAAATTGAAACCTGTCCTTTTTCTGGCCATGCTGGATGCCAGCTCACCCTGCAAGCCTGTTAATTATTTATGTTTGTCAGGAATATACCTCACTATTCAAACAAAGCCCAGCTCTGGGACTTGTGGAAGATAACCTGCTGCCTCCCTCCACAGGAATCAAGCTGCAATTAAGTTCTTAGAGATGCTATGGGGAAGGCACAACGGGATCACAGACCCTGGGTAACTAATCTGGACAGAGTTACAGAAAAAAAATTAATCCCTAAACCAGGCGAAATTTCAGTTGGTGGCTAAGAGGACAGCAAGCAGCTCTACACAGAGCTGTGCCTGTGGATCCCTCTCCATCTCCTGCAGCTGGCACTGGTGAACCACTGACCTCTGTTTGCAGTCAGGGTGGCTCTGCTGACCTTCTGGGTACACACAATGCTGCAGAAAGGGCAGGAAAAACTGGTGAAGCAGGTGGGTGCTTAGAGAGAAGGCCTGATGGGGGAAGAACAGCAGGGTGTGTGAGCAGGACAAGACCACCCAAAACAGCTCTCCAGTCTGGTATCTGTATGTCCTGGGACTCAGTCTTCTCGTGGCACATCTGCCCCACACAATCTGACACAGGGGACAGCGGGGGCCTCGAGCACCCACAAACTCCTGGACACAGCTGGCCTAAGACAACAGCCCTGCTACCTAGCAGAGCTCCCCACCACAAAAGGGAGCAGTGCAGGACAAGGCAGGAGGCACACAGAACCTTTCCAGGGTGGAGCCATCCCACACAGCACACCTCAGGTACTACCCCTTCCCCTTGGCCAGAGCACCTCTCTGCTTGCTCTTCCCTTGGCAGCACAACACTGAGGTATCAGGTTGGCAGGCTGGTGGGTGCCCTGCCCAGTGCTGGGGCACGCAAGGGCGTGAAGTCACCCCACCAGCAAAGCAGAGGGCTTTGCAATTCAATCCTCTGCTAAACACACACCTTTGCCCAAGCCACAGCAGTTATGTACCCCACCAGCTGCACTTCTAACCCAGTGAAGGCTCATTGCCCACTGCAGCTGTCAGTTTTCAAGACTAACATGCTTTTGAGATATCACCAGGGAGGGTATCGGATACATTGGGCAAAGCCTCAGAGAACCTGAGGGATGCCACACAAGGCCTGTATGGCTCAGTGCCATGGGAAAGGGGAGCAGTATGAGTTTTGTGTCGCAGCATCAGTCCTGGCCCTGGTGTGCCACTGTCTCTCTGCCAGCAGCTGCTCATCCGGGAGGCAGCCCTGCCCACAGGCTGCCTGCGAGGCTCTGCGGCCGGCTGGAGGAAACCCCCAGGCTCCAGCGGGGACTGGCACTCGCCAGAGCTGATGCAGCAGAACAGATCAATGGTCTGGTCTGGTTCTGGGCGATGGAGGGTGACTGGTGCTGGCTGCTTCCGGGAAAGCTCTAGCTCATGCTGCAGGGACCTATACTGCTCAGTGTGATGGCTGGAGGGAGGCGCTTTACTTTGTGCCCTGAGGGTAGGTACAGCAGCCTGCTCTCTCCCCAGGGAAGCTGCAGAGGCAGGTCTCTAATCACCTCGAGGAATTTAGTGAGCTGACTCCATTAGCTAAATGCACCCTGGCTGGTGTCCCTCTCATCAGCAGGCTGCATTTCTCCCTTATCTGAAGAGATGATGGAGAGGTGAGATAAGGGACCAGGGGAGAGAAGAATAAATGAGGCATGAAGGGAACAAAGGGAGTGTTTACCCCAGTCTTCAAGGGTCACCAGATAAGGTCTCTGTTCATCAGAAGTGTCACTGAAGTGGAGAAATCTCTACATATGGCACCCAGGGATTGGATAGCAATCAAATGCCAGAGCAAGAGCAGAGCATGACACTTCATATTTGCTTGTTGAATCCTTAGCCCCGAGTACTCCCAGCCATGAATAAACTTCACCTCTTAAAAACGCAGCTGCCTGCCTGCTCTCAGGGAACTGCGGGTGGGTGCTTGGTGCCTTGAAGGCTGGTGGAAATGCTGAACTATCAGGAATCTGGACACTCCTGTCTTTCCAGATGATTATTCAGGTTTGCAAGTGTCATTAAATCAGGAGAGGGTGACAGGGAATAGACTTCTGGTGAAGCAAATTAGTTTCCAGGCAGAGGTCCCTGGCTTCCAATCTTGCTCTGTGGGTCTCTAACTACAGCTTTTTCATGCAAAATGATGGAGAAAGGCACCCACCTCTGGCATCCACGGGACAGGTTTGTCCACAGCTGCATAGTTCGATTTATTCCTCCCACCTCTTTGCAGCTCTTGGTTCTGAAATACAAGTAGAGGAAAGTCAAAATAACATTACAAATGACCCCAGCACAGACACCTAGACAAGAGAGCTGAAATTTGGTGACAAGAACATGTGAGAAAAAAAGGAGGTTCCCAAGCTCCCTTTCCAAAGGACAAGCCAGCTATCACGGCCACAGTGGAGTGAAAACATTCCCGGATGGAACATTCCATGGTGAGCTACTGAGGGGAAAGGATGCCAGCACTTTAGAACTGTTTGCTAGCATAGAGTTAAAACAGGTGATTCTCCTTTTTCTTTCCGTCCTCACTCTCGGCCTTGTCATTGTTTCAGAAAGATCCAAGCAATAGTTCTTCCAACACTTCCTTCAGGCAACAGTACAGAGATGTGCTTCACTGGAGAGCTACGAACTCTCTCCTGACCTTTCATTTCCACTTCCATCGTGCTTAGTGCTCCCTTCCTCTATCACACATCCAGCCAGCTCCGGCCCAGTGCATCTAAAATAACTTCATTGACTACAGTGGAGCCATTGTATGTTTATAGTGCTGTGAGTCAGCTCAGATTTTGCCCTGTGGAATGCTCTCTTTCCTGCATGAAGGTCTGCTCTTCTAAATGTTCAGAAGACATCCCAAGCCTCCTCACCTTACGTCCCAGCTTCTCTGCATAGTAAAACTGAAGACTTGGGCCCCCACCCGGGACATTTGTGTCGGCCAGAGCCTTAGCCAGCTCCCTCCAGCTTTCATACCCTGTATGGAGAAAACAGAAAGAGATGTCAGAGTACAGGCTGAAAAAAAGAAGCTGAAGCAGTTACCGGAATAAACTGGTCCTTTACAAGGTTAAGAGATCTCTAACTCTGGAGTGGTCCAGCTCTAACCTGGAGCTGTTTATGTTACTCAGAGTTGGCAGACTGACACAGAGTGAGAAATTGCCTTTGTCTTACTTAAAAAGCTCTTCCCTCCTCCTTGTTAATTTGTTATATTAACTATTCATCATAGTTCTGAAATACACATCAGAGATTTCATTAATCACCATAGGACTGGGAACCTCTTTGTAGATCCCTTGGATAATCCCATTGGTCAAACGAAGGAACATAATTGTTTTTTAACTAGCAAAACCCCAAAGAAAAATAAGATAGACGAGAACCAGACTACTGATTAGTTTAACCCTCAAAAGAATATTATTCTGAATATGCACCTATGTACACAATAAAAGCTTTCAGTCTTCTTTTCTTGAAGGAAATGACAGCAAAGAATGCACTTGATGGGACATTCAGCTGCAATGCCCAAAATATTAGCAGTGATGTGGTTAAGGACATCACTATTTAAGGGAAAGCAGCTTCCATGTTCAAAGCAACTTCATTTGACACCCCCTCCCAGTCTGCTTCATCCAGGATGCAGGATCAGTTTTGGTTTCCTTCTAAAACTCCATTGGCTTCCTGGGCCTGGGGGGGACAAAGACAAGCACGTGCAGCATAACCTTGTAGATCTCTGTAACCACCATCCCTATCAGTAATGAGACAGTGCTGGTGAGCAGAGCTCACGCCTCCCAGCAGTATTATGGTGGCTCACACTGTGGTTTTCAGATCTGCTAAACATTTTGGCATTGAGTGAACAACTAACCAACCTGCCAGTAGCTGAGCGTTGTGCCCACACCACATGATAACTTAATCATGAAGACCTCAAGTGCCAAAACCTTTGTCATCCCCTGCTTCTCCCAGGCTAGGGATGGACCAGCTCAATATCCATATACCAGGGAGCAGAGACAGGCTCTCTGCCTGTTTTCTTTAAAAAGAGAAATCGTCCCCAAAGCTCCAGGAGGACCAGAGAAGTTGGCTGCCTTAGTATGTAAAGGGAACCATCCCACCAGCTTCAAGTCTGACCATCGAGACTATTAGTCCAAGCCCTATGCACTGCTCCTGCAGCCACAAGCATCAGGGACAAGCTCTGAGGGGACAGCACAGCCCACTGCTGGGAAAATCTCTACTGGTCTGGGGACAGTATGCCCATCTTCAACCTATCTTCATCCTGCCCACACAGCCCAGCACCTCGAGAGACTCACTGTGGCTTAAGTAGAAGCATGCTCTACCAGTTTGCTTTGGAGAAGGCATTTGCAAGCCACATGACTTACATCAGCTCCAAAATATCTCTGAGGTATGTAGAGGCCCAGGCAAACCCAAAACAACCCCCGGAACTAGAACTGACAAATGACCCTTTGACAGATCCCCCTCCCTGGCGGTGATAAGCTCTTGGCCTGTTACTGCACCTAGAAACAGGGTTGCAAAACTACCTCTGCTTGCTCCTGAATCTGGGTGCTGTGGGGTCTGGCAGAGGTGAGCAGAAAGCCACCTCAGAGATGAGGTGAAGCTGCAACTGAGACAAGACTCAGAGACAACTAGAATATCCTGCTTTCCTGACATGAGCGCTGGCTTAGATGTGCGGATTTCAGTCAGGCCCTGTTAGATGCCAAACAGACACAAATTTCAGATCTAGGTCTTCCCAACCCCAGATTCTGCTCTTAAGCCTGTGACTACAAATATAAACATCAATATTTAGCTTCTGCAGAAGATTTTTCAGTTGGATGCTCTGGGGAGTAATTTACTGATCGATGCAGCTAAGCACATCTCCTGCTTTCAGGGACTGACTGTCATGGGAAAGAATGAGAAATTCCCGTGTCTTCATGTAAAATAATGCATAACAGGTGAGCTTCCACCTCATTCATAGCAACAAGGTGGATACCACTGCTTCTGAGGGTCTTGCAGATGGACATAAATCCTCTCATGCAATGGGGCTGAAATAGACTTTGCAGTTCGCGTGGAATTCAGCATTCCATACTTTGAGGATTATTAGTGAGAGGGGAGAGCACAATGTTTTTCAGAGAGACACAGAAGGGTGGGACTGTCTAAATTAGAGAGGAACCAAGTAAAATACGAATAAAATTTAAAACACAGCAATAAAAGTCAGTTCACTCCTGGAGATTCACCAAGGGAGGACATCAAGAGAAGAATTTTTCTTCTGTGCAGAGTGGAAAGATTATTTGGTTTCACGGTTAAACTCAAGACTTCGTTGCTCTTCAGAATAAACTCAGGACAAAGCATCAGGAACCCCTCTCTCCTGGGAAAAGGATGCTGGTCACTACAACCAGCCGCTCTGGCTGCTGCACTGTGGTGACTCCCAGGCTTGTCTGTGCTTCGGTTCTTGTGCATGGCTGGCACGGAGCCTGCCTCGCAGCAAACACAGAAGCCTGGCTGCACACAAGTGCCAATGGCTGACATTTCTCTGACCCTTGGAATAGAGAAGAAAGGCGGGTAATTCTTGGTGTTGTACAAATATTTACTTAATACTTACAGCAGCCAAACACAGAAGATACAAAAGAGTTAGGATTAATCTAGAGGCAGTGATTTCCTTGCTGGGTAACCTGTACTTCATCAGGCTAATTCCCTAATGTGGTAGGAAATGATTTTCAGAAAATAATACCATAAATTCTTCCCTCGGAGAAAGTTCTTGGCACTCCAGCTTCTTCTCAAAAGATTGGCTTTTCCCTGGGGATCTCCATGGGGGACCCTTGGAGAAGGACCTGGCTTTGCCCATGCTTTCCTCATTATGAAGAGGGCGGGAGCTACAGAAGAGAGACATAGCTCCTCCAGCTTTCTGCAGACAGAAGACCTGCCAATGCCAACTGCTGACAGAGGTTCTCCCCAACAGAGGTGACAAGATTTAGAACACCATCTTGCAGGTGTCCCCTCCTGCATGAGGGATGGAGGGAAGAGCCCTGTGGCTACATGCACTGCTCTGTCTCAAGAACACCAGAGTGAAGTGGTCTACCATAGGTTCAGCCCATCCTCAAACACTCCATGAGCACTGCTCAGCAGCCCAGATGGCTGGAGAACTTTCTTGATGGGTATTTGAAGTCAACAAAAATATGCCTGGAAAAAAGCAGTAGGCAGGAACTAAAATACCTCAGTATTACTAAGGAGGAATTCCAGAACTACTAGCTTTGATGGGCTTGCTCCAGCCCCTCTACAAAACCGCTTCTGGTTAGGATGGGAAATGGAAAAAAATTGTAAAGGCAGAAATCAAAGGCTTGGGAACAACCCATCCCACAGCCAGGTGAAGAGCTGAAGATGTTGGGCCAGGCTTTGTTGCCATTAGCCTGTCAGACAAATGCACCAATGAGTCCCTGGCCTTTCTCTCTTCTGGGAATCCCCTCCCAAAGCACACCAGTTGTTTTCCAAGGCTACTTTTTTTCTCCAAGGCAGCTGGTCTGGAGACAGTCGTCTGCAGAGCCAGCAGACCAACTGTTAAGGGACAGAAAAGCTGTAACAAGAGGAAATAAGATGAAGATGTTTCTTGCCTTGGGTCCAGTCAGGGCCCAAGGCCATGTCTGCCTCTTCTCAACTATGCTTTTTACAGCTCTCTGGTTAAAAGTTAGTGAAGGAAGCTGCAGGAACAGCAATAGAGATGGGGAGATCTCATCCAGCAGTTATGACTCTGACAGAGCAATGCACTCACTTAAGAGGAAAAAAAAAAAAAAAAAAAAAGCAGAGAGCTGAAGCCAGAGATAGCAGATAGCAGTACCTGGGGATCTATCAGGCCTCAGGGCAGGAGCATGACCAGAACTGCTCTGTCTGTTCAGAGATTAGATCCATCAAGCCACTGTCATGCCCCTGGCCCTAGCCAGCATTTGACATTTCAATTAGCTTGTGAAGGTACCTGGCAATTGTGCTAGGGGGAAATCCCAGACCCACTCAGGTGATCAGCTTCCCTTCTGAAGGATGAGATTTGATTACCCTGCTGTTGTTACTGCTGCTTACATAGCTGCAAATGCTATTAATGCCCCCATGCTATCAAGCCCTTTTGTAAGGCTGCTAAATGATTTCACTCAGCAGCCTCAGGAAATGGCAGGTCCACAAGCTGGTTTGCACAAAAAGCATTTTCCTTCTGATTCTAGACTGTCCTCCTCTTTTGTTGCAGGGACAGGGCAAGAAAAAACTGGCAGGTATGAAGCAGGGTTTTGTTCTTCATTACCCACAGACCCCTCAGCATGGCACGATGTTTTAACCTACTCTGGGAGAGTTTTATTTCTCCTCTTATCCTGGTTGAACCTTTTCAACTTGCTGTTATCCCACTGGACTTCAATATCATTTGAGATTTTTCCCAGTATTATTCCTAGCTGAACAGGTACGCAGGTGCTGTACCAAATACCCTCAAATATTACCAATAGGTGCCTTGCAAACATACTAGTCCAAAAGATGCTGGGAAAGGTTGCTTGAAAATGAATATGATATAGGAGCTCAACTCATGCATGTACTGCAATCCTCCTGCCCTAAACACTAACTTCAACTCTACCTCCTGCCTCAGTTAACTCTCATTTAGTTTATACCCCACTCATATAGGCAGTGCACTGGGAGTGCCTTTATCCCACTACACGACACTGAGTGTCACAGGCAGTGAAGCTGCGGTCCAGCAACTAAATACTTGGCCAGTGAGATCATGGGGACAAGCTGCCACGCTGCGCTGTGCACCCCAGGCAGCATGGTTTTGTAGAAGCAGCCTGACAGCAGCCATCTCCTTGTCACCTGGCCAAGGCAGCACTACACCACACTCCAGGGAAGAGGGCATTTACAAAGTCTGACATGCCTTTCACACACCCTGACCAGGGCAAACCCTTACTGCTAGTGTGACTGCCAGGGAAGCAATACCCACGTCTACCAGACATGCTAGTGCAGCCTCACCACACCAAGTCTATAAAGCATAAAGAAGAGATGTAAATTGACCTCCTAGAAACAAAAATGTGTCAGAAGGATAAAGTGAAAAGGAACAACCAATGACTTCTGGCCACAGGGTTAAGTGTAGGTTAGGTCAAGTCATGAATCACTGACAGTAGAGCAAAGAAACCACAAAAACCCACAATCATTCAAGGATAGAGCTGGGCCAAGAGAGTCTCTCTGGTTACTTAAGTCAATAAAAGGCATATTCAGAAGAGAGTAAATTCCTTACCCTCAGATCAAGATCAGAACAACAGTATTTGAGTTACAAGGATTCAAGAAGTTATGAAACCTGGTGTTACGGAGGGAACCCTGAAAACCTTTTCATTTCTGGTTGGCACTGAACCCTGCAAATATGATTGCTGACCTTCTCCAGGGATAAGTCACAAGTTAGAGACCGTGCGTGCTGACACAAATGACTCAAATTTTCCTCCAGTTACAACTCATTCACTGATTTGTGAAACTGTATGGTTTTGCTGTCTGTGAGTTTGCAAACTGACAATAAGCTACAGAACATTAAAAGTACGTAAAGTATGGTGGAGGAAGAGGCAGAGCACTGCACTCAAGAACAAGAGGAAAATGAGAAGACATAACATGCCCAGGACACACAGGCAGTCTCACTTCCAGACTCACCCACCAAGTAATACCTTGCTGCTCTTTCCCTTTGGGTATAGGAAAAGAATTTCATACAGGAAGGGAGGAACTAATAAGCAATGGCTAGGGTTAACCTGTTTTGTGGAAGATAAAATCTTGCTTCTGCCACTAAAATTTTCCATTGCCCCAGTTAAATCATGAAATCCATCTATGCCACAAGATTATCTGGCAAATAGTGCCTGCCTCCTGAAAGCTCAGTGAGAATATGCACATGGAGATGCATTATTGAATTTGCATTTGAATTTGAATTGCTGTTGCAGCCCACAACATTGCTGCCTGCTGCACTATCCTTCTAAATTATGGGGCTGAGCCAGTCAGCCCCAGAAATGCCTGTTTCAACCCAGCATGTGCTTGAAAAGAACAATTGCAAACTATTGCTGATCTGCACTTGTCAAGCTGAAGGCAGAGGAGGTTCGGGAGCTGATGACAGCGTGGAAGGGCAGATCCTGCCTGCAGCCAGCTGAGGTGCCTGGCCACAGACACCCAGCTTTGGCTGCAGAGCTATAAATCATTGTTTGCAGGCAATTACAACCAACATGGGCCTTGAGGAATGGAGACATACCTCCTCCTGCCCATCCTCACCTCTCTGACTGTGCCACTTAATTCCTCCTCACCTTCCTCTCTTCCACCTCTGCAAAGTTGCACTAAGGAGCCTTTTGAAGGACTGGACTAGGGAAGGGAAAAGAGCAGAGCACTTTGTTTTTCAAGGGAAGGAGGCAACATTGATCCAAATGAAGCCTAAGAAGAGTACCTACTGCTGCTCTTAGGAACATAAGACCATGATTTTGGCACTGCAATCTTCTACAGCAAAGCAAGGAGAAATGCCTTCTATTCTGCTACTCATTCACAGTAATCCACGTGTCATCTTAACCACACAACACACATGTTGAAGCTTTTAAATAATAAGGTATCTTTTCAATGGTGAGGCCATAATAGCTGTGCAGTTCAAATCATTAACTGCTGGCAAGTTCAACTCTTTAATTGACAGAACACATGGCAGTTATCCTGCAATTAGGGTGTTCTTGTCCCCAAGATATTATGCTGCAGACTGACTCTGCGTCTGCCTCCTTATAAAATACTGCCATCAAAAGCAAACAGTCTTTCACTTATTACATTTTTCATGCACAGCAATAGATCTCTCAAAACAGCCACAGATGGTGTTAAAAAAGAGCTGCTTCCAGTGATACCAAGATTAAGGGTATTTGAGTAGCTCACATCACAGAATCTCCCTTACCAAGCCAGGCTTTTGCCAGTCATTGTCTTTAAAACACGGGACTTGCATCAAACCATTTACTGATAGGAGATCAAGGTTTGGCATTCTTGAACTACAATATTTGTACTACTTGGAAAAATTGGCAGGTGTACAGAAGAGCACACAATTAGGTGTTTGATCCAAGTCTGAGTTTTGATTTATATTCCTGCTTTTAAGATCAAAATCATTTGCTACTTTGGGGACTTCAGTTTCATGCTTGGCTTCCCCCCCCCCCCCCTTTCTTTTTTTTCTGGTAATCAGTAACATCTGATGTTATTTTTGGAACAAAAATACCTTTAATCTTGGAACATCTACATGAGTTTCTACCAATTCGCTCCCAGTGACCACATCCTCAACTGCTGACTCACTCTGCAGCATTGCATATAGTCTGCCTTTTTTTTTAAATAAAAATAGTCATAACAACTTTAAAAATTCCTACCTGGCCCTCAAGGTGACTAGCATGAAAAGCAGATGTTCCACCTGGTTGTGATCACTGAAAGTGGTATTCCTGGCACTTTCCCCTTCATCTGGAGGTACTAGTGAAGCCATGCCCTTAGAGACAGGAGAGGCAATAAAGGCCTGTTCTACTGCAGGTAACAAGTTAATTAAAGCTAACATTTGCCTCCATACATCACCAGCTCAGTGCAGCAAAACACATGCACTGCACTTGGAGACAGACCTGGGAGACTTCCTGACCACTTCTACTCACGTGTACAACATTATCATTAACTTCAGCAAGGACTTCTTGAAAAAAGCACGTTTTTAAATGCTTTCAACCATGAACAGATTTGCTTCTTTGATGTCAATGGTATCTGGATAAATGCAATAAATAAGAAGCAACATATGTATACTGCTTCCCTCCCCTCAGCACAAGGAGGTACCCGCAAAAATAAAGCAAATAGCAATTCTATGCTCAGCAGTCTTTGCCAGCTGTTTTTCTTCTTGCAACAAAACTGTGCCCAAGGAAGTTCAACAAAGTCATCCATGCAGCTTTTGGAAAGCTTTGCTAAGTGCATTTTTCTCAACAGATCCAAACACTGCAGTGTAAGGACTGCTCAAAGAGTTTTCCAATATTTTTTTTTTTACACAGGAGCTGTCTAGGATGGAAGCTAAACATCAGCTGTGCAATAGACCAACTCAGCATTTGCTGTTGCTTTATCAAACATAAGTAACACAATATTTTCTTTATCTTGGATGAGGATTTTCCTAAAGACTCAGAAACTTGCCACTTCCATGTAGATGCAGCCTTCCCAAAATGTCTGCTTGCAGCTTGATTTTCAGTCAAGTTCTCTGACTTAGTGCTGTGGAAAATGTCATCCACTGCTTCCATGACAAAAAAACCAAAAACAAAACAAAACAAAACAAAACAAAACAAAAAAACAAAACAAAACAAAACAAAAAAACCAAAAACAACAACCAAAAAAAACCCAAAAAAAAAAAAAAAAAAAGCAATCAAAACAACCAACCAACCAAACCAACCCAAAACAAAAAACCAAAACAACAAAAACCACAAACAAACAAAACACAGAAAGACCACAAACAAACAAACAAAACCCCCCAAAAACAAACCAAACCAAAAAAACCCACACCTTATTTATTTCTCTACTTGCCATTTTGCTCAAAGCTGCTGTAGTCATTTTCTTTCCTTGAATTCACCTGAAAGGCAATAATCCACTCCCACTGAAATGGATTGTTTCCACAGCCTCTGTGAGTATTACAACAGAATTATTACCCTACACTATCAGTTTCAGTGGTGACTGGAGGCAGTCTAGGGATGAGACTAAAGGAAGAGAGGAATTAAGATAAAGAACAGGCTGGACAAACGTTGTCCAGAAATGGTGCAGGTAGAGTAGACCTGACCTTGAGGCAAGGAAGCAAGCTAAACTGACACTCTTGAAGGCCACTCCAGAAATATCTTATGATTTGTTTAAATTATTTCCATTTGCCTATGCTCTTCAAGATAGCAGAAAAACTGTAGCAGAAAACAGGGCTCTACATGGGACTCCATGCTCTGACACCAAACAAAGCTCTGAAGACAGAGACACCCCTAAATGTGGGACAACACAACAGATATCTGACAGCTATGCTGAGAAGGAAACAAAAGCAGGTATGATATAATTAATATCAAACCCAGAGAAATAGAACAAGTCATCTAAATAACAAAGAACTGACTGTGCAATGGTTGAGGTACTGCTTTGGTATCGCTTTCTAGGTATATCAGATGAGAAACAATTTGATGACTGAATTTTGAGTCAGATTAAGTACTTCTATTAATGATACTGGGTTTTGGATGAGGGTCTAAAACAATTACAAGAATTTCAAGAACTTAAATGCAACCCCTGTGTACAAGTTTACTTTCATGATTCTTATTCAAAATTAAAAAAAACTACAGCTTCTGGTCCAGGTTTACATATGATCAAATGTTGATTAAAATTGCAGCAATAAGGAACTGGAAGTTCAGGATATTATTCAAGAATGTCTAAAACTTCTCATCAGATAAGACAACACTAAATCTAAACTCAAACTTCATTTGGCATCTAGCTCTAAATGTCAGCCTTCCTCTCTCTTTATAGAGGAACTGTGTGTGCATGTCTTCATCCAGCACCAACCACCTCCATTTAGCAGAAGTGTGATTTCTAACACTGATTTCCTCTGAATTATCATCAAATACTGACTGTTTGTCAAGGCAGACAAACATGCAAGATGGACTAATGGTTTGATACATTACAGGAAATCCCATGTACCTATGTCTTAAAAACCACATCAATCCTCAGAGTACTAAGGGGGCCAAAAGCACACTTGAGCTCCTCCATGACACAGGCTCAAAATTCATGGGGAAAAAACAAGTCACCAGTCCTCCCTCTGGGGATCCTGCCTCCAAGTAAATGTATGCTGTGCAATAGGAAGATCTGCAAAGCACAGACACTTGCTTCTGGGACGGCTTTATTTACACAGTGTGGGTTGCTATGGGGAGGAATCAAGAGTTGTGTAAACTCTTTATAGAGCTCTTACCCAATCACACGATTCCAAAATACCAACTTCTGAAATACTGTTGCTGCTCCTTCTTGACTAAATCCCACATCAATGTCCTTCTTTGGGTCTCAAACCAGCCTGCACAACACAGTTGCCAAGAAATCACTAAGAAAGTGAGAACCTGGAGGAATTCACAAGAATCCAAGGTCCCAGAGGGAACAAACCTGGAGACATTCACAAGCCAAGACACAGCTGAACTTTTGAAAGCCCAGACTGCAGGGGCCAGCCAAACACTGCTGCAGGGCCCCCATTCTCCACCAGCAATCCCTGCCACCAGCAGGCATTCCTGAGGGCTTCCAGGAGGCGATTCTTCACCCAAAAGGAGACGGCTGGGCTAGTCATGTTGGAGCTGGGCCAGCATGCCTTACAGAGCTATCCTGTTTCAGTGGAATATTTAACTGCTACAGCTTTCTACCAGAGCATTAAAGTCACCTTGCCAACTGCTTAAGGTGGACTTGCGAGGACTGGTCACAAAATTATAATTTCCTTTACAAGGGGTTGGAAATTTCCATAAGTCAAGGAAGAGGGGTTCCTACTGCCCAGCACTCATCCAGTAAGTGCTGAATGAATTTAAGGACAAATGAAACAGTAACAACTTATCCAACCCGCCTGTGTAATTTGGCAGAGGAAATTCACACAGTAATTCCTGCAGTGGCTCCAGAATAAATATCCAATGGAAATGCCATCTGACATTAGTTATTTACATGCTGACCTGAGATTTTATCCAAAATCTGTTCTCAGTCACTTTGCTAAGTTTTACTGACCTTTTCCACAGATTCTGGAGTGATGCCTACTGAGCTTCAGTGACTGTTCAATTTCATTCCCTTTCCATGATGGTATGAGTGCACTGCCTTATGCAACTTAACCACATATGTCAAAATACCCATTTCTAACATGTTCTGCCAAAAGCAAAGGCAAGTGAAAGCAGCTGGCCTCTCTACTGCATTTTGCCAAAGGACTAGTTGTTCCTCATCTGTCCTTTGTGTGCCTCTGACCAAAGTAGCTCACAAAGGTCCAGGTTTCACACAGCTAGCAGAGCATCAGACCTAAGCTCTGGTTCCCTGAAACACTACAGCACAGTTTATATGCTACACAGTTTCATGGGAAAAGTTCCTAATGTGGTGTCTCCGGGGATGGAGATAAGGACTGTGTGTGCCTGTGACTTCCCAGGATCCACAAATAGCCCAGGGCAGTCCATTCTTGATTACTCTTTTAATCTATTTTTTTTGTGCATGCTAAGACAAAAACCACAGGATTGCTAAGGATGGTAGGCACCTCTAAAAATCATCAAGTTCAAACCCCTTCTCAGAGCTAGGTCACTGTTACCTAAAGCTGATTGTGCAGGGCCACATCCAGTCAGGTATTGAATACTTTCAAGGGCAGAGACTCCACAACTCCTTTGGGCAACCTATTCCAATGTCTGACCACCTTTATAGTAAAAACCATTTTTCTTATGTTCAAATGGAATTTTCTCTGGCTTGGTTTGTGTCCATTGCTTCCTGTCCTTTCCCTAGATGCCACTGAGGAGAGTCTGTCTTCTTATTCCCTCCCATTAGGTATCGATACACATGGACAAGAACTCCCTGAGCCGCCTTCTCTCCAGGCTGAACAGCCCCAGATCTCTCAGCCTCTCCTTTTATGTCAGATGGTCCAGTCCTGCAATCACCTTCATGGCTCTTGGCAGGATTCTCACTCCAGCATGTCCATGTCTCTCAACTGGGAGCCCAGAACCAGACACATCACTACAAATGTCTCGCATGGGCTCAGCAGATGTAATGCAATCTGATAGAATGCTGTCCAGGAAGCTGTTGGTCTTTGTTGCAAGGGTACATTGCTGGCTCCTGTTCAACTTGTCCACCAGGATCCCAAGGTCCTCTCCTGCAAAGTTGCCTGTACCAGAGCATGGGGTTATTCTTCTGCTCGCTAAGGCTATCTCCCATGGGATTCTTTGAAGCAGGTCCCTGAATATGGCAAAGTCTCTGATCTTGAAGTCCAGGGTTGTTATTTGCTTTGTTCCAAGTTAACTGCACTCTGTGTACCACATGAGGCAAAAATAACTTGTAAAAGTAGTTTTAAACCAGTTTTAAACCAGCCAGTCATCTAAATACATTGATAACTCCAAATCCCAAAAGTTTACAACTTCATTGCTTTTGAAAAAGTACCTTGGAAGCAGAAGTCCCAAGGGAAAGTGCTGGGATTTGAGCCAAACCGCAAATGTGCCTTTTTAGAGCCCAACCTAGAGTGGTAATACAATTAACTACTTCAGAGTTTGCAAACATCACTGTGAGCCTTCCTCCATATTTCTGTGCCCTCCACCTCCCCATTAATAATCCACCTTCTCCACAGCAAGTTTCCAATCTGTGATCAAAAATTTCTGTAATCCTGAAAAATGAGAATGGAAGGACAAAAGAGACTGAAGGCTAGAAGGAATACAGAGCTCCTGTAAACTACCATGTCCCTACTATATTAATAAGACACAGATTATTTTGTTCAAATAAAGCAACCACAGAATAATAGCCATGCTACCACATAAGCATTTCACAGGATTTAGAAAACTTGGAGCAGAATGTAAATCCTGTTTGCTGCCGGATGTTAGGGCTTTGTCTATTATATTTTATAATACACATAACTGCCACTGTTAGACACACTCTTCTATGTGGAGAATTGATGCCAAAATGATGCAATGGGACCGTCAGCAACCTATTGTTTGGGAGCTTCTCCATCCCCAAAAAGTCCTGTTGTGATGCAGTACGCTAACTGGTAAACTGGCAAACAAACAAAATTTCTCATCTCTGCCAGGTTTGTTTCTTTGCTGCTCCATCCTGGGTGTTGGCAACAGTTAAGCCAGAAGGAAGACCTGGTGTAGAGCATGAAATGGGGACAGCACCATTTCAGAATAGCCCAATGAGGCTCTGTTACACCTTCACCCTTTTAGGTGACACCATGAGTGACACTCACACAATATATATCACACACTTGATTTTTACCTGCTTTTTTTAAAGATTCAGATTGCTTGACTGAATTTTATCATGCCTTTTTTTTTTTTTTTTTAACACTGACTGAAATATTAGGTGTTTGTTCAGCACTGGTTTTGACATCTCATTACTGTGAAGACGGGGTTTTTATCCCACCTGAGAAGCAGCCGTGTTGATGTTTGAAAATTCAGTACTCCCTAGGGCAGCACTGATGAGGTAACAGGACAAATATCTTCAAGAGTAAATATGGAAGGAGTACAAGCCATTACTGCACTAGTGTCAATAGGGACACACTAGCCCACGAATGCAACTGAATTCACACCGTTGGTGAAATCTGGGCATGTCCTGGATGTTGATGTACTCTCCTTAACTGTTTTCCAGTGACCATTTGATTGTGAGAATAACAAAATCTGTCTGCTTCCCAGGAGTACTGGGGAGCTCAATTATCTCACTTTCTAAACCACCCCAAATGACAAGGATGGAGACTGAGTTACACTCAGGCTCACATGGACTTGTTACAGAAATGCTGCTGGTCATGTTGAAAAAATCAGGCCCCTGGGCACTCTGATGCTCATTAGAAATAAAAAAAAACCCCCACTTTCTAGTAAAAGAAAAAAAAAAAAATCTCATCTCTAAATCTCTGCATCTTTCCAGCTCTGAAGCTGGCAACGTAAGCCTCACTGGATTTAACTTCAAATGCTTAAAACTTTGCATAATTGGGAAATGTCAGAGTAACATTTTTTTATACATCTTTGCATATGATCAAAAGCATGATTGTCACACAGTGTGTCCCAGACCCTTGGTAAAATCTGGTCGCTAAAGCATTCAGCTGCTGTAAGCAACCCTTGCGGAGGGATGCCCTTTATGAACATCTCTAACTGTTCTGGGCAATCTCAAATGAAAGAAGAGTCAATTAGCAACTTTATCCCTGCTACTGACTGTTAAAGAAGGTTACCAAAAACATCTAGGGCATGCATAAATTTCCACCAAACTCCTAAAAATGTTTAGGATGTTTCTAAATTTGAGCCCCATAGATAATCCTAGAAACTCCTACAGGTCTTCTTCATAAAAGCTGAGTTCACTTATGGTAGCAACGTGATAAGGTCTCTGTATAGGTAAGCTCTCACCCAGCAACAGCTCAAATGACAACAAAGACAACCCCAGCATAACACTACCTTAAAACTATCAGCAAACAAGAAACATCACAGACGAAGAAAAAAAAAACAACAACCTTTTCTTTTTTCTACCAACACTGCAATAACAAGATGACTGTCCAGTTTCCACCAGCACTTCTTCATTGGCCTCTCTATGCTTTTTATTTAATTTCCCCTTGTCATTCCCTTGCCCTTTCAGACTCTTCCAGCCTTTAACAGTTTTTGAGGAGCACGCAGAAACTTCACATCTTCCAGTGATCCTCCTGAGACTCCTCCCTCAAGTTTTCTCATGTTTCCTGGTGAGCTGTCTCCTTTTTCATCAGCTGTCTGCAAGTCCTGCCAAAGTCTTATAGCACTGGAAAGAAATGCAATCCAAGAGCATTAATAAATGATAGCTAGTACCTCCTCTCCCTTTCATGTCCTCTCCCCTGGCTGCAAGTAAGCAGTCTAGCTGGTGCAGAGGCAATGAACAAGCACCCACCTGGGGCCGGGTTGTGATGATGCCACATCAAGCCCCAGGGCTGACTCCAGGCCAGGCTGCCATCTGAGCAGGTTGGTGAGTGAGCCAAGGCATTGCTATCCTCAGCTGCCCCAGACTCCTGGTGGTACCTTGGGTGAAGAAGACCTGATGAGTCCAGCTTAAAGGACAAGGGCTTCCATCCAGCCCAGTACCCTCTAGGGGACACCTCCACTGAGGGGGCTTCCCCAGCAGACTCCCACATCAGAGCTTGAGGCTGGAGGTCATGGACATATGCCTCTGCCATAGCCACCGAGAAGTCAGCCACCACTCCCTGGTACTTCCCTGCTTGGTGCCCAAGGCTCTTCTCATGAAAACCCATTAGATTTCATGACTCATCCCTCACCCCAGGGTAAAGCTAAGAAAACAAACAATGATGAGATAAAGAAAAGAATAATTGTCACATGAGAAAAATGTTTAAGTTATTCTTCGCACCCAGGACTTCCCCATCTCAGTCATGAGAAGCAGTGGCTTCTCAGTGTAACAAACAGCAAACAGCACTTGCTGATTCCTGACCTGCTACAAGGGCCAGAGGGAACCATTAGGGCTCTTATCCTTACAGTGTAGGGTCACAGCAAAGGAAGTCCTTTCCCCTTCTTAGTCTGACAAGACATAGCACTGAACTCAAATGGATTGGTGGGGATGGGATTTGGGAAGATCTTGGTACTTGTGAACTGGAGACAGAAGACTAAATCCCTAGTGAAATCCCGACTGCTTCAACACTACGAGCAAGGCAGGAGCTGCAGAGGAGCACACCTGCACAGCAACCTCACATGCAGGCTTTAGTTGGGACCCATGAGACACCAAAATGCATTTACAGCCAAAGAGATGATAGGACAGCATCTCAGTATCCCATATTGTCACTCTTTTAGTAGCTTGCTCCAGTTTGCTTAGTTTTTAAATTAAAAGGATGTTTCCTAACCAATGGTTGTTCAAACCACAAGCTGAAAAAATAAAGCAGGTTATTTTTTGCTCTTTAAATAAAACCCACAACCCACCAGGGATCTTACCCAATGGTCAAAACTGCCCAGCTGCTCCTTTGTGTGGACAGCTGTACACAATTTGTACGGAGCTGTACAGCTATAAGAGCGGAAGGAATAGAGCAAAACCAAGTTGCCACAACCAGAAACATTAAAAAGATTCTTTTTTCCTGCTCATCTTCCTGGGAATTAAGGTAGCTTTCTCCCAGTTTTCTGGGCGACTGAACCACCCTGGAAGAATGAACCCCAGTATATTTTCAACTCGTGTTTTTGTTTACTCAGAGAAGGCCAATTTTTAGTTCACTTCTTACAAACATTTGCCACAGGCCTGGATTATCAAAGAGCTAGCCTTAGTCAAATCAGGAGGAAAAAAAACCACAATACCCCTGTAATGAACAGTTGCTAAACATTAAATACACGTGAGGAGATTTTGAACTCCTCCTGGAAGTTCCACAAGTAAACACACAAAGTGGAATAAATATGACGGATTATTTATTGCAATTTCTTCACTCAGCTCTAAGAGCTTCTGCCAGAAATATAGTTCCTGTGCATGGAACAGAAACCGCAGAGGCCTGCCTAGGGCTACTCAGCATGCAGATGTGGTCTAAACTTAGTGAATGCTGATGGTTTCAATTAGGGACCAGAGCTCATGCCTTTAATTCCGTCTTACCAAAAAAGGTATCTCTGAAAAAGCATAGTGTATGCACAGTACCTCCCTGTGCAGGAAATAAAAGCCTTACATAGGAATTTAGTAATTAGCAGATCAGACCATTGGTTCATCCCATCAGACAACCTACCTTTGACCAGTGACCAACATCTGATGTTTAAAAGGCACAAGAAAACAACCTTCAAAAATACCTTTAGCTGTGTTACTTCACAGAGGGAAAAAAAAAAAAAATCCCAACAAACAACAAAACAATGTCCTCATGACCTAAGCAAAGTCAGTTTATGCCCTGCAGTGCAAATTGTGATTACTCTTCTCTTACCATGTGTAGTGGCAAGTGTTACTATTACTCATAAAATTATCCAACCCTTAAAAAAACAAATTAAAAAATGCAGCCATACCACTTGCATCGTTGGCTCCCGCAGAACTGAATTAACCATGCTGAAATTACCCAGCACATACACAACAGACTTGTTTTACAGATAATAGCATAACTCCCTTATACTATGAGGCTGAAGGAAACCAAGAGACTTATTTTATTCCTAGAGCCACTCTGTAGGAACATCTGCTTCTCTCTTCATGGAAAAAACAAAAAAGACTAGATGCAGATAGCTCACACAAGTAAATCTCTGCCAGCTACCTTTGCTATTCCTTCCCCTTGGTCCTTCTCAGAGTTCACGATATCCCTGAGCACTGAAGCACACAGAGCTAGCTGCTCTGCTCCAGATGGAGATTTCTCTCAGTGCAAGGGAACATCAGAGCTCAGTCATGCCTGTTTATGTGCTCTTCCATTTTTAAAATAAAGCTGCTCTGGACCACATTGGCTTCAACCCAGCAGACGCCATTCCACTGACTTCTGTAGGCTTAGATCCAGCCCTTGGCCCTCACGCTACTCACATTTTGATTAGCTGCAGCTAGCAAAGCAGAGTGCTTTGTTGCTTAGCCATTTTTTGTCATGCAGTCTAGTGAGTAACTCTTGGGTCATTCACCTTCCTGAGGAGCCCCCTGCATGACAATTTTTTAAAGAGGTTTGCTTGAATTTTTTCAGTTTCAGGTACATGGTGTCCAGATTCACTGCAGCCTTTCCAGACAACTCTGGTAATTCAGAGGGATCCAATTATGCCAATGAGGAATGTATTGGTTTGACCATATCAAATCTCATACTAGTCTGACTTTAATTAGCTCCTTATGGCCTGGCTTTGATCTGAGAAACACTGTGTTAAGTCTGGAGTAACTCCCCTGGAGAGCAGAGTTTTGAGAACAGCATTCAGCGCCTGAGGTGAAGTTCTGACCTTCTATGATTCTTTTACACTGCTGTGAGGGCTGAGCAGGAAATGGCCATGAGAGCAGCTCCAGGCAAAACCAGACTTCCATGGCCCACCTTTCAAACCCAGGTGCCCCAAACCAGCAAGTTCTTCCATGTCAAGGAGGGCACTTCTTGCAGTCAGGACCTTGCTGCAGCATCCTACACTTGCTTCCCATAGGAATTCTTGGGGAAGAGACTGGCTTACCTAAAGCCAATCCCTGGAGAAATGCAGGCATTTCAGCCTGGCTGGACAGCAGTGCAGAGGACAGGAAGGTAAAGGGTGTCCTGCTGTGAAGAAGCTAAAGCTTGGTGCAGCCAAGGGCTGTTAATCCTCCTAGTTCAGTTCAGTGCTATACACACATGAAGATCTCAGCAGAGATTCACCTGCACAAATCAGAGCTGTATGTGGCCCACAGCCTTACAGGACCCATGAGCAGCTCTCTGCACCTTCTTTTCCTTAGCAGCACACGACGCTGCCAAATGTTTCTGCTGCTATGTAGACATCTTTCTGCCACTACCCAAGTGCTATCTTCATAGAAATATCTAAAGAGTGTGGGCTGCTTGACTGTTACCACGTCCTTGTGCATCACAAATAGCCTGGCTGAGGTCTGCTGAAACTCTGGAAACTACACAAGGTTCTTGGAAGCAACTGATGGCATTTGGCCATTGGTATATAAAAAATACACTTGCACAAACATGCTTGCAGACAGTTCTTCACCAGCTCCTCATCCCAAAAGAGGTGCCAGGGGTTAGTTCATCCACATCAGAGAATCTACAACACCATCCGTGTTGACCTACTGGCTCTAACTATGTTCAGCCAGCTGCCCCAGTCCCTGTCTTTTCCAGTACCCACTAATCCTGACTGTTCTGCAGTTGTTTCCTTGAATGTTTCTCTCTAACCCTAATCCTACCTCATCCTCTGTCTTTTTTCCACTGACCCTGGCCTCCCCGTGTCTTACTCCTTTTGCAGCCCTTCCAGGAGACAGAGTCCAAACACGGTAGCCTTCTCCTCAGTGCCTTCCTATCAACACTGCAAGCAAATTCACTTGTTTGAGACTTGTATCACCTACAGCCTTTCCCCACAAATTATACAACTCCAACAGCACCAGGCTGAAGTCTTTCAGTACAGGTCTCATTCAAAATACCCAGCACTGAAGTGCTAATACTAGGTCTGCATGGTGGACAGGCTTGATCTCTGCAGGTTTGATGGCCTATGCTAGCAGCAGCCCAGTGAACCCTGGAGAAAGAAAAGAGCTCCATTTTGCTTTAAAGGCCACCTCCCCTTTACACAAGGCACTGAAAGATCACTTGCAGTAAGTTACATCTTGCTGTGCTTGAGGTCATTAAGATTTTTGCCACTGACCTCCAGAAGGAGACCATTTAACTTACACCTTTTTGCTGAAGGATGCTCACGGGTGCCTGGAAATGCACAAGTATTACAGTTTATGCTGTCACCCAGTCCAGCTGTAACCCTTTGTCATACCACAGTTTAGTCTCCCTCTGTGCTAAGTCCTTGATTATCCAGTTTGTTACTCCACTTACTACAGGGGTGGCTGGGGTCAGGATTCACCTCCCCAATTTCCACATTTCCACCCATCCTATGCAAGCATCTCCTACTTCATCGCATCTATTCCTAGACATCCAGTTCCCTTGACTGTGACCTCTCAGCCTCCTCTCTGCAGCACCTCCAGCACCATAATGAAATGCAGAGGGGTTTTTTGATAGATTTGCAAGCACCCCTGTTTCTTTCTATCCTCAATTCCTAAATCTGGATTTCTCAGTTGATGCAGAGAAGGTTCATGAGCTAGTGCTGGGAGAAGACTTCCTGTGACAGCTTGCTCTTGGAAGCCAGTACCAGCAAGTGGAGAAGCAGGACACAGTAACTGACACCAACTCCTGCAGGAGAGTTACTGAGTTATCTGTCATCTTGGCTAATAGGATCCCAAACAAGACTTTCAGAAATTAAGAATGATTTCTCACTCAACTTTTTATTTTTCAGCAACAATATTCTTTTCACCTTAGTAAGCTACAAGTGACAACTCTTTGATCAAATATCTCTGCCTGGTGATACATAATAGTTTGTGTTTTCTTTATGAAGGTGTCCAACACCTTCAGGTACTTGCACACCTGCCAGGATTTGAAAACTAAAAAAACATCTGGGGAGAGAAACAGGAAGAACTTGCAGCTTTAAGTGAAATGAGATTAAGAAAGCCCTTGTAGAACAACTGAGGAACAGGACGCTAAAAAGAACCTGGGTACACTCCCTGATTAACTACAGGCTCTAAATATACACGTCTCCAGGTATAGTTCTGGTCTGCAGACCAGACACAAGACAGAAAGTCACAAGGTGGGAAAAGCAAGGAATGCTGCAGGCCAAGGAGAGGAAAAGCTGTATGAAAGCCCTGAGTGAGCTGCACTGAATAGTTGAGGGGGCCACAGAGAAAATGGCAAGAGATTGCTTATTGCCAAATCGTTGTGCATGTTCTGCTGGGCTCTCCTTATGGGCACAGAGGCTCCCGTCCTCTTCCAGCCCCTCTACTTCAGCCGAGGTAGCTCACTGCAGCTGAAACACGCAGCGTGGTGCCAACAGGCACATGCACTGGTAGCCACGTAAGCAGTGGGAAAGGGCAGGACTAGAGAGAGTGGCCTGTGCAGAGAAGGAGGAGAGGGGGTGGGTGCACATCATCAGAGGGGATTGCTGGCCGTGTTCAGATGTACTGGCAGAGCAGTGCTGGAGAAGGCTGCAATTCCCCTCTGAGGTGCACAGACCAAGCTGGTGAGGAGCCAGTGTGGGACAGGGTCAGAATTTGAAATGGAAATGCACAGTTGCAACCCTAGAAACGAAACTTGCAAGTGGTCATGTCATGTCTTACTTATTCCAGGATCAGACCTACCACATTCATGAACATCAGTCTCCACATTACAGGACCGCAGAAGGGAAAAACACTGTAATATATAGCAAGCTGTGCAGTCCAAGGAGCTTGGCAGGAGTCAGCAAGACTTTCAGTGTCATGAAAATGCAGGTGAACACTATGAAAGAGTGCTAAGTAGGTGAGGTCAGCAGCATGCAGGTACTTGCACACTGGGGTGGACAGGTATGTATGAAGAGGAGTGAATATATAGGGAGCACATTTACACACCCTGAGAACACAGAGAAGCATGAAGCTGTGAGATGAGGTGGGTGGACAGTCTCAGAGATGAAGAGATGGATCATTTCAGTGGGAGGAAAGATGTTTTGCAGGGAGAAGCAGAGTGATGAGGGGCTATGGGTGTGCCTCCATGCCCGTGTGGGTCACAAAGCTGGGAGGTGAGGGAAACTGGTGCGGCAGCATAGAGGAGTGAGCGTGTGCTGCAAGTGTTGATGCACATGCTGGGGTTATCCAGCTGCTGCTGACTTGCCCTGGGCAAGAAGAGGGTACAGAAATTGCAGCACACATCTGTGATGTGCCTGCACATGTACAATGATTCATTTGGACACTTTTATGTGGGAGACGGCAGCACCTATTAGACAAATACTATTTACTGAATTCTCTCGCCTGTGGCGCTTTCACTGAACGAGTATCCTATACGGAGAGGATCCTTGGCTATCACCATGCATGAGTGAAGACAAGACAGATCCTGTGTTGACAAGGGACCAACACTGGAGAGAAAGCTCATTTAACAGTGCCTGAAACCACTTGTTCCTCTGGTTGATGACAAGTGCAGAATGCAGCCTGCGTCACTCAGGATGTTTTAATGCAGCATCCAAGTCTGTGATCTCACAAATTCCAAGCTGGATCTTAACATTAACCCTAACATTAAAACATTAGCATAGAGAGTAATGAAGTGCCCCACACCCTGGCTCTGTACAATGGAAACCACTGCAGCCTGCGAGGCATTTATACAGAACAAAGCTGGCGTGGAAGACATGCCTCTGGTCTATAAAACAGTGCACCAAGCATTGTCAGCAGGTCATTTCAAAGCAGCAGCCCACTGCTTAGCTGCTAAAACCCTCACACCATGGCTGCCTCAGGCTTAGAGGGAGGGAGGAAGGAAGAGCTGCAACTAGACATTCATTACAGATAAGCTCCGTGCAGGCCACCTTGGGTCAGTGAAGTGCATGTCAAATTGCCCTAGCACTAGCTCAGCTGTCTGCTCAGCATCAAATTCCCTGGCCACCTGTATCAACCCAAAGTGAAGTGCAGGTGCTGCATGTCTACTGGGAAATAATAATTCTTAAGCAAGAACAAACAGGTTTGGTTAGATGGGCTCAGCAAACATGAGAAGCACAGGTGCCTTCAGAGCACAGGACATTAAAGGCACTATGATAAGACTATCTTAGCACACAATGCGAAATTAGGTTAGACCTTTTGTTCTCTTGGGAGATTCAATTGTTAGTTTCTGGACTCTGGGCTGGTTTGGTAGCACTTGGAGCACATGGAGACTTTCTGTGGAAAATGCTACACAGGGAAAAGCCTTTAGAACCTGAGATACACACACCTGCAGAGAGTAAAGTTACAGCCATTTCTTTACACAGCTACAGATCCAGACAGTACTATCACTTAGATTTTAAATAATAATATTTTTTAATTTCATGATGATTTACAAAGGAATGCAAAGAAATGCACACAGGGATCTGTATGGTTTCATTTAAGCCATATAATGAGATGACAAATCCCAAGCACCTACAACAGACATAGCTGATAAAATCCAAAAGTGTGAAAGAAGAATCATAGCCTACATGCCTGCAACTGTATGTAAATATTGACTACATTCATAAGAAAAAGCACCAATGTCACATGCCTCTACCCTGTCCCCAGAGCAGAGCAACTCTGCTGCAACTGCCAAGGTGGCCCGGGTTGGACAAGGTAGCTCAAATCCTTCCCTTCATCCCACCCCACACCAATCACTACTTTCTCTCTTACTCTCTGTTGTTGGGGTGTTTTTTGTTTTTGTTTGATTGGTTTTGTGGGGTTTTTTTTTAGGGGGGTGCATTTGTGGTTTTTTTGGGAGGGGATGTTGTTGTTTGTTTGGGTTTTGTTGTTGCTTTTTCCCCCTTTTACTTGAACATGCCTGCTCTCGGACATGCCCCCAAGCACTACTCAGTTTAAGGACCAGCTCAGTGTCATTCATCTAACCTGCCTTCCCTCCAGGGGCCTCTACCTTCAGCCAATCAATGTATGAAGACCAGCTCTCCTGAAAAATACACCTTCCAGTAAATAAGGCCTTAAGCTGCCTTTGCACCATATCACTCAGCAATAAATACACCCAGATACACAATATTGCACCCTCTCCAGTTCCTGGAGCTCTCTCCTTCCCATACACCTAACATACTGGAGACCTGGCAGGGGACTAGCACACATCCTCTGTACACTCCTCCACCCGCAACTGGAGAGGCCACTTTCACATTAGCTAGTCAAATGCGTAAGACCCTGGTGCAGCCATCTCAGATGCTCTTGTTTCTTCATTGCTTTCAAGAATAGAGGAATTTTACCCTCCCTTCAGCAGAAACAGTTGTCAGGCAGACCAAGAACATACCTTCCTGGTTTTTTTTCTCCTTCCTGCAGCTGGCCCAGCTTTCCCCATGAGCAGTGCCCACCAATCCTTGCTAAAAGAAATCTCAATGCTAACCACGTTTATGTTTGTTCTCAGCTTCATTAGGCTGTCGGGGGGGGGGGCTTGTTTTGCTTTATCACATCCATGGTGTCCCTCAGACTGCCTCCTCCTGAGCTGTCAGGACTGATAACGTGCAGAGCTTTGCAATCCTCCCTGCAATGGTCACTGTTTGTCACTGTGCTGCCCTTGCACATACCACAAACAGGTCTTTCCAAAGGCTGCAGATAAAAGGCTGAATAGGATTTAGAGACCAGGTTCCCCACTCTGTTGCATCTTTCCACCCACTTCTTGCCCTGGGCTGTGCAACTCAGCCGAGTGCAATGAATGGGAAAGGTCAGAGGTAACACCTGTATTCTGGGGCCCCAGACAAGTTCCTGCCACTGCGTTACACATCCTAGCAAAGCTGGTTCTCAAAAGACATGGTAGCGGCTTGTCTGGGGCAGCCAAACCAGCAGGACTGTACCAGCAGGGCAGGCTAGGTCCAATGGAATAGTCACTAACGATCCAACGTGCTTCCCCCTTGTACTGAAATCATTTGGAGCCAAACTGATGCTTTTCCATTCATGGGCATTAAGTATTTCAAAAGAATAAATAACAATTATCATTGACATCTTTTCCATAGAGCCCAACTGGGGCACAAGCTGCTGAAGCAGCTTGTTCCGAAGCCTCAGCTGCTCAGCAGCAGCAGCAGAGATACCACGCACTCCCATTCACCCAAATTTGTGCTCTAACCACCAGACCACAGCCCCTCCTGGAGCCCACCCTGCTGGGAGATCGCCCTGTAATAGAGAATGAACACATGCTTATTTAGGGTGGGCAGCTACTGGAGGCCACAAAAACTTCAGCAGCTTGTTCTGGAGGGGTGGGAGCTAGTGTTCCTACAGCAGCCAAACCCCACATCTGCCCAGAAAACCTCTCTCTAAGCGGGGAGATGCCTACAGCTCTGAAGACATCCAGGAGCAAAACTGGCCTCCCTGACTGCTTATATGATATTCAAAGGGAGACCAAGAAGGAAATAGAGCTCTGAGATTCAGGATCTCCTACTGTCCTGAGATTATCCTGGCAATGCCCTACTCTCCCCACTGCTTCAGCATCCCTCACAAGCACCCCCCAGCAAGGCATCCCCACCCCTCACAGTGAGACCCCCCTCAAGAAGTCAGCAGATACACCATGCGCTCTGCATGGAGAGATTTAAGACCACTTTCCTCTCCCCATCACCAAGCTCAGCTAGGTCAGGCACAGCATTTGTCAAAAGAGCTCCCTGCTAATTTTAGCCTCTGTCTCTCCACCCAGGCAGCAGCAGCTCAACCTCTATGGAAAGCTGGGCAGCACCACGGTGAGGGCTGGGAGTTGCTGCCTTCAAACTGCCCACATGGCCACACACTGACAGCTAAATATAAACTAGTGGTGTGCAGAGGGGAGCCACGCTGGCTCAGGCTAAAGCAAATCTTTCACCCATCACTCAGAGGCAGAGCAAGGACAAACTGCAGCTCCTGAGGGAATCTGCTTCCGCACCCGGATAGTGCTCGTAGGATTTGCTTTCTGCCCAGAGGGATAATTTAGGCTGCAAACTTGTAATAGGATTCCATGTGGTTCATGTATTTTTGGAACTCATCTGGAGCTGGTGCATCTCAAACTCTAGTGCACCATGCCAAGCAAGCACCACTTTGGAAACACGGCTTGTATGATAGCCTTGTCCAGCTCTTTCCTGCAATGGCCTCTTCTCCACCATGCTGCCTACTACATAATGGTTATCCCAGGGCAACATGCCCTCGCTGCGGAGGCCGATAGCTGGAACATCAAAGTGTCTGCTGTGGGAGCCCATACTTGGGGTGGGAGTTGAGCAGAGGGAGTTTTACCACATCTGGATGCAAACTTGCGCTGTTCTCAACAAACAACACTCCTCCCTTTGCGTAAGAGAAAAAACCCAAAAGGGTATGGAAAGGAAGACAGAAAGGGAGCCCTAAGAATTATGAAAGGAGTATCATGAACCTCAGCAAATCCAGAGAGTTTCTGCATTAAATGCTACCTGACCATGGACCATAGGACAATGCACAAACCAAGTATATGTTCTGTGATTTCCACTGTACCTAGAGGAAAGGGACTTGATTATCTCTCATAAAGAGGGACATGTGAAAAAATCCTGGCTACATTAGCAAATCCTTTGTCTACAAAAATAACTGGCAAAGTGTTGTTTGAGAGACACCCAGGACAAAACAGGTAATCACACTCTGCAAATCAAGTGGAACAGCTGCAGCACTGAGCACAATGCTCTACACAGGGAAACCAGATGTCCTGGCAGACATCGACTACAGTAAAAAGCCACCATGGAACTTATTTTCAAGACACCAAACACATTCTTAACCATATCAGTAGAGCTGATTATGGTCCTCAGCAGCTTCTGTAATTATCCCTGCGTTTTCCTCCAGCACTTTTTAAAACTCAGAAGTCAGGGGTTTACTGAGTCCTCCAGTTCCTTTCTGTATCTCCTCTCTTTTTGATCTCTGCACCCATGACTGTCAACTCTAGCCTCTCTGCTCCACTTAAGTCCCAAGTATTAGCTTCTAATTTAGCCTTCAGTTCCTTCCTCCTTACAACTTTTTAGTGGCTGTGGGCATTTTCTGATCGCTTTGCTCCAACGCTCATCTCAATATGCCCCATTTTTGGCCACTTCTTGCTTTTGTTAAATATTCCTTAACTTCTGCATTCCTGAATGCTGCCTCTTCTCTCCTGCTTGCCTTGTCTTTCACTTTTATTTCATCCTCTAATTCTGCATGTGCCGCAATACTTGTTAAAATATTTATTTCCCCTTCTTGATGTGCCTATGTCAGATATGTAATTCAAACACAGAGTTATAAGGTGAAAGCGGAATTTACAAAGAATCTAAGTTTAGGGGGAAAAAAAACCAACTCATCATGCCATTTGGGAAGCATGAGGTTTTAGGACAAAGCACTCAAGAGAGTGTACTGGGAGACCCAGAGTTAATTGGCAAAGCAATTACAATTTGTGAAGCAAAGGAAATCGGCTGCATGGCTAGAGCTGATGGAATGCAGACAGTCATCAGACAGTGCAGACAAACTGAAATAATACTAGCCAGGCTGAGGCAGGAGGACAGTAGGAGTTCAAAGAGTGAGTGCATCCTCCTCTGTCCCACCATACACAAAAGACCTTCCTCACTGCAGCAAGTGGTGCAACTCAGTGAGATGCAGTCAGAGGAATTGCAAGTGGAGAGCATGACTACAGGGTGGTGGCAGAAGCAGCATTAGCATCATCAGGACATCTTCAGAGGAGCAGCAGGGATGAAGACAAGGGCTCAGCAAGAGGTGAAAGGAACATGAAAGGAGGCAGCATTTATTAGCTTCAGACAAGGTGCAGATGAGCAGCACCATGCCAGCAAGAGAGAAATTGCCAATGGATGAAAAGCAAATTAAATTCAGGTTGATTTCCACTGATCTTAGCTCCACTGCTGGAGCAGAACAACACGGACAAGTACACACACATAATCGGCTACAGCCAGTGACTACAGGGGGAAAGGAAAACACCCATTTCCAGGGTTAAAGTCTGTCAAACCCCAGTCTTGCAAAGCACATCGAATTCCCTGGAGAGGCAGGAGACCAAAGCAGCAGAGACAGAATTAGAACACGTATATCCAAGGATGAATAAGCTTCCAACAAAGCACAACCAAGAGTAGTATAACTGTCCTTCAACTCACACACCTTACAAAGCTCTTCCTGCCCTGAGGAAGAGCTTGCAGAAGAGGTGGACTGGGAACAGTCCCAAGAATTGGCGATGATGCTAGAGCAGCCCAGGTGTCTGCGAAGAAAGAGGTGATCAAGCAAGCCCTGCCATCCTCCTCCTCCCTCAAACCTGACTGCTTAGGCCTCAAAGAATTAAACACCTTTATGGAGAGGAGAACAGTGGCCGATACCAGAAGCACTTCTGGTGCTTGAGGTGCTCACAGCTAGGGGCCTGGCTAGCCTGCGGAGACAAACTAAGTGCCAACTTGGCCAAACCTTTTCCCACAGACCACCCATTCAGGCTGCGTTTGGCACTGAAATTATTTCTAAAACTCCTATGAGCTCAGATCCATGCAGATGTCTACTTGAGGCAGGGGGACAGTCCTAGAGGACCATCACCCAACGCTTCAGAGTATCTGGATCTTCTGGCTTTAAGCAAAAGGGTCTACATAACCTATGGGCAAAAAGAAAACCAAAAATTTGAAAGATGAAGCAAACTGCAAAAGTAATGCTGAGGCTGCTGTCAGGGTGCTTGTCTCAAAATCAGTGGGAAGAGACACAATGATTCTTGGAACTAGGAAGTACATCAGACAAATTATAAATGCTTGAAAAAAAAAAAATGTCCTGCAAAGCTAAAGCAACCTTTAGACACAGGGCTTGAGTTTCAGATGAGAAACTGAAAAAGAAATAATGCAGGCTTAGTATTTTGAGAATAAGCAGTAATTCAGTGATCCACAGATGACATATCTATTGGTTTTACTGTACAAGCCTGTTTTACAAACTGTCAGTCTAAGAGATTGCAGACACTTGCTATCATCGGCCACAAAAATGCAGGGCAACCAAGCACAAAAGCACATTACACCATTGCCTGTCTCACAGAATGGTTTGGGTGAGAAGGGACTTTTAAAGATTATCTAGTTCCAATCCCCCCTACTGTGGGCAGGAACATCTTCCACTAGATCAGGTTGCTCAAAGTCCCATGCAACGTAGCTTTGAATTATTTCCAGGGATGGAGCACCCCCAACTTCTCTGAGCAACCTGTTCCAATGTCACCAGTCTCGTGTCCAGAGGCAGTTCTATCTGCTTGCCCTCCTGTGCCCCTGTCTCCCCAAAGGCCCTGGGCTGGGCCCGCACCCCCTGCACCAGCATCCTTCTTGGACTAGGGAGACTAGGAGGACACAGAGGAGTCAAGATGCAGTTGTCAATATACCAGAGATAAGAGAGGAGGAAAGCATTTTTACCGTTCTTTTTCTTGTTTTAATGGTTTCTGTTTGTTTGTTTTGTGGTCTGGTTTTGGTTTTTTTGTGGGTTTTGTGTGTGTGTGTGGTGTTATTTGTTTGTGTCTTTTATTGGTTTTTGTTTTTTAAATTATTTATTGCCAGTCTTGAAAAGAACTCCCAATGAAGTGGCTAGAAGGGACCTTAACACTCAAGGGCAGCAATTCTTCCCGGCAGAACTGCAGTCTCCTGTTTCTCCACAGGAATAAGCCATCCCTCTAACAACTTTGATCTGTCACTATTCTTTGTACACTACCACAAAGGAAGGGTCTGGCTTCATCTGCAACCATCCATCAGACAGCCTTCTCATGCTCAGAATGAAGAAACCCCTTGGGCACAGGGACTGCCCTCCACCTTCCCTCACATGTCCTAGGCTCCAGCCCCCTCTTCATCCCATGCCTGAGGTAGTGGCCAGTGATCCAGGAGGATCAGGGGTCCTCAGTGATTTCCACCCCCCAGCCCAGCTCCCTGCACATGAGAGGGCAAAGCATCTTAACATCCCACCCAAGGGAAAGGAAGGTGCATCAGCCTGCACAAGGTCTCCCAGCACTCCATAAAGTCATTGTTGAGTGCCAAGCGTCTCATGGCCCCATCTTTCCCATCCTCGCTCCTGGAGTGTGGAAAGGTGGCATATCCTGTCTGGAGAGCCCCTGGGGAGAGGGCAAACAAGAGCCTGGGGTCCCTCAGGCTGCTGTGCCAGCACAGCCAAGCAGCCTGGCAGCAGGAGGTCCATGGGGTCTGGAGGTTGCAGGGTTTCTTTCCACCACAGGGTGCTCTCTTCTCTAGCTTTAAGGATGAGCCTTCTCACAGCCTTGTTTGGTTTTTTTTTTTCCTTTTCTTTTCCCTCTCCCCTAATAGGAAAGGGGAAACACATGACCTGGGAAGGCCTTTACTAGCAATTCATTCTTAACACCTTGTCTTGGGTGTTATTTTGAATTTCTAAGTAGATGCAACCACTCACTTCCATTCATATGAGAACACAGAGGACAGATCGTAATTGCTGTTCACAAAATCTCCTCTGAAATAGGCAGGCACTGATGTTTTCAAGACACAGAAATTGCAAAATGAGACTTATTACATTTACTAGTTATGTTAGGCAGACAATTTATTTTCAAGGTACATTTCTGGAAATTACAGTTCAGCCAGGCTTGATAGAAAACTGGGTTTTGGTGGATAGTTGGTTTATTTTGCATTTTTGATCGAAAACAAATGAACCCCCCCCGAACTGGCCTGCTTAAGGGAAAACAGGGCCTGTGGCAGCTAATGCTGAGTGAGCTGCTGGAGCAGGTAATTGAGGCTATTAGTACAGGGTGGTCTGGACAGGATATTCTCAACCCATTATAAATTTTTTTCTACAGATTAGATGGGGTTAACAGCACCCAGACATGACTACTGCAATTTTACAGAAAATAACATTACAAAATGTAAATAAAACTAATTTAGGAAGTGAAGTATTTATGAGAAGGACTGGAGATAACTAGGCTCAAATGAACAGCAGCACTGAGGAAGCTGCCAGAGTTGCCAACACCAAATATATGGGCCAAGTCAAACAGCCCACGCTAATGACACGGAAATAAGTGGCCTCTTGAAGCAAGGCAGAAACAGATTTATTGAGAATGGCAGGAAAAAATACACATATCATTAATGTAGATTATCCTCACTTCAAGAGAGCTCTACTAGGCAATTCTGCAGCCTAACAGGTGATGATGTAAATCAAGTATTTTTTACTGTTAAATGGGATATCACAGTATCTGGCATTGAACTACTGTTTAGTGTGCACGAATTTACATAATTTCAGTCAAACATGGGCTTCCAGATAAGCCTGCTAGTTCCTAATACAGTCCAGAGGGCTAGCAGCAAAGAAAGTTAAAAAGATAAAACATGCCTATTATGAAAAGCCTCCCACAGTCAAACCTCTGATCTGCATTCAGTGTTTTTCCTTTACTGAGTAGCACTGGCTGTCAACTGCTCATATTTGGCTCAAGTGGAAAAAAAACCAAACAAACAAAAAACAGACACAGAAACAAACAAGAATATTTAGACTGTCTGAAATCAACATCAAGGTTACTGGGATGAAAACCAGGAAGGAAGAAAATCCCCATGGATGATGCAGAGGCCTGGGACTTACTGTTTGCATTTTGGATTGAAACCAGCGACACAGAAAAGCAAGAATAGTAGAAGATGCAATACTTTTGCCACATAAGGATATCAGAGAGACCTACAGCGTAAAGTAATAGGTGATGGCTTTAGAAGCTGGAAAAGCTAAGGGGAAAAGAAGTCACATTGACCAATTTCCCCATCAACTCAACAATCGCCCTCCTAAAAAAAAAAAAAAAAAAACAACACAAAACCACACCAACAAAAACAAACCAACCAAAAAACACAATAAACACAAACAACCTCAAATAGGAAAGAGTCACAGAATGACAAAATAACCAAGCCTTAGCAAATGATAAAATCCAAATTAGTGAACTTTTTAGAGGGGTACTGATGCTTCAGGGGGACTCACAGGGCCACCCAACAATCTTTGGGTAGTCTGAAATGATTCAACATATCAAAACCTAATTAAGTCTCATTATTCTGTGTAGCCAATTTAAATTCTTTACTCTATCAACATGAATTATTGTTCTGAGGTGTCTCTGGAGGATGCTGATTAACTTTGCAGTAGCATTGCCCCAGACCCTGTTAACATCTCAAAGTGTAGGGGACTCTCCAGATCAGGAATATCAAAGCCTTTGTGCTTTGGAACAAAGGAAAACAGAAGTACAGAGAAGCTCTGGTCAATATCCCAGTGCATTTTGATTTGGCTGATTACACACACAGACTATGAATTTCTAACATCATGAAAAGCATTATCTAAGGACCAGGTTCACATCTGTTTCCACCCACGGCATTATATGGATTTTCTTAAATCTCACACCACAGCTAAACAAGACAGCTTATTTCCTTCTCTGGAAAGCCCTTCTCAGCTATTGCTGCAAACCTGAAAAAAAAAAAAGCAATAGAATTGGGAAGTGACTGGAAAAGGAAACACAAATGCACAGCAAGAACAAATTGGAGAGGGAAACCCAAGTATAGCAATATATATAACCTTATCAATTTTTCCTGTCTTCAGGAAAACCACCTGCCTTTTACCAGATGTCAGTAATTCCAAACCACCAGATGAAAGACTACATCCATCATCTCTTCCAGTGCATTTCCTTCACATCTGCCTGAACTTGCAGGAGAGAAAAGGCAGAGACATTACTATATCATACATATCCAGAAGAAAATAGCATTTCTGTGCCAACCCCTCCTCAGCGAGGAGGAGATGCACAGGAGAGCACCACTCCATGAGATCTGAGTCATCCAAATCCAGTCTGACTCAAGACAGGAAGGTGTGGTGCAGGAATACATGCTGTACTGGCACACCACTACACGAATCTGTCACAGGTAATGTACGTGCATAAAGGGATGGCGCAAGAGTTTATTTATAATAACAAGTAACCTCTGCAAATGATTTGGAGATCTTCTGGGGCCAGACAAACTGCAGGCCAGGTTCCAAGAAGACAAACACAACCTGTCAGTGCACAGGGACCCAGGCACTTGGTACTGCTCCACAAAAAGGTTATTTAAGAGTCAAATCTCTACCTGACTTCAAGTGAAGAGGTGAGAAAAAACCCACAGCAATCAAACAAATCCAACAACCCCAGGTTCACAATAACCTGCTGTCCATGCACTAGCAGCAGTGAAAGGATACACTGGCCCAGGACAAGTATGGCATAGCTAACATGAGGTCCAGGCATCCCCTCACTGCTGTGTCAATGAACATCACAACCAAGATAAAAGAGTACAATCCAAATTGCTCCTAGTAGTCCTGGCTTCACTGCTGAGTCTGTGATAGGGATCTGTGCTGTGAATGTGGGCCTAGGGCTCTTGACCCACTTTACACACACCAGTGCAGCACAAGATTTGACAGCACTTCTAATCATCCTCCACAGAGACTGGACAGACCACCTGGAAGTGAAAAATCTGCCCCACCTGCAGTGCCCATCCCTCTCCCTGCAGCTACAGCAGCCCATAATGTGCTTTGGGGAATGGTGTTGCTTGGCAGAGGTCCCTGTGGATGAAAGTTTCACTAGTGTCTTCAAAAACACAGAAATACTATGCAAACTTCACGGTATAGATGTTCCCTGCTGCCAGCACTTTTCTTGTCAGTATGAGGTGCTTTCGGGGCAATATACCTTGTTCAACTTTTCCTCTGGGTTAACAGCTTCCAGAGAGAGGAAAAAATGGATACACTTCAACCACCACTGCAGAACCACATGGTCCAGTCTCTCCCCACGTGCACTCAGTAAACTGGTGAAATTAGCTGTGCAAAAGAGCGATACTGTGCATGTACGGACAAGTAACCTTGAGTGTGAGCAACTGCAGAAGCCAGCCCATGTGCACGAGAATTAACCTGCATATGTAGGTGTGCTCACCCTTATGCCTAGGTCCTTCTGAGGGCAGGGAGGCTAGAGAAGGAAGTCAATGCCTTACATTTAAATAGCAACTTCAGCTTTCTACCAGCTACTTTTCTCATACAAACACATGCACCTGCCCATTCACACCAACACTCAGGTCTGTTTTTAGGCAACTTGTGCTGCTTTGTAGTAGCCTGGATGCCTGAAGATCAGAGAGCTCACCATGGTGTCGGGGTAAGAAAGCAATTTACTGGGGAAAGAAAGGGACAGTAAAGATGTACATTCTGGGGATGTGAAAGTCTTACTATAGGGGCTTTTTAAAAATTTTATTTGCACTTCTACATGGTTTCTTCTTAAGTGGGAAATAGGAGCGGTTCATAAGTGCAACTGCAAGCTACTAAGTTAGAAAAGCAGCAGTCTGAGACACCAGAAGTGAGACTGAAACCACTTGTCACATCCAAGATAGGAAAATAAAACTCCCAGTGTTATTTACATACAACAATAAGATGTGGATGAACAGAGGTAGGGTGACGCAGACAGGAGAAGAAGGTTAAAGAAGGCCCCACCAGTTCCTTGCTCCTAAAAACCGACCTCCCAGCAATCTAATCTAATCCAATCCAGTCCTGCACACTCTGCTTGCACCTGCCTCACTGTGACGCACCTGCAATAAAGAAAAGCAGTACAAGTGATTTATAGTTTCCGGAGATACCATGGTCTTTTGCAGCAGAAAAAAACCCAAGAGTCTGCACAGCAATGTCTGTGAATCACCTCACCTCCCAGTTTCTTCAGGGATCAGGATTTGGTTTTAATAAATTGACACGTGGTTTCAAAGCAAAGGGGGATTGTTGCACATCCTCCTTGCCTGCAAACACAGCTTACTGATGCCAGCCTTGCTCCCTCAGAGTCATACTCTTCCGCATGGATGAGCAAGATGAGGCACTGCTGGGCATGGAACGGAAAAACTGAAGCAGCAGTAGGAGGTCCCCAGCCCACCATCCTTTCCATCCAAACAGAGCATTGCAGCAGCTCTGGGAAGAGGCCGTGTCTTGGAGTGGGGATCTTCCCTGAGGAAGCCTCCCCTTGCCCCTTCCAGCCATGCTGCCAAGCCAACAGCATTACAGCAGTAAAGGCAGGGTACAGAACTCACTTTCCAGACCTGGCTGCTCTGTGCTTTACTGGTATTTTCTCCCTCCCCAACACTTCATTCACCCTTGAAATAATGAAGTTTTCTGTTTCCAGCATTCACTTGTGGGAGCAAAGTGTGCTGTGTAGCAGCTAGTAAAGCCGAGGAAAACATTTCTACTGGAGGACCCACTCCACAAAGGTTAGTGCCTGTCAGCAGCAGAAGTAAACAGACTGTCTCCAGCTCCTTGGGTTTCTTGGCAGGAAAGCAGTATCCTGCCTGTTACAACTTGTTTTGGATGACAACAGGCCACATTTCATGTGAGGAGAGTTGTACCCATCTCCAACTCACATCAGGCTGCTTGTTTTTCTTCACTCAACTGTAAACATGTTTAAGATTCCTATAAATACCTAATGGACAGCAAACCAGCCAAATATGCTCAATTAAAAAAAAAGGGGGGGGGGAAGCAAGCCTCACAATAACAGGAGAAGAAAAACCCTCCTGCCCATGAGAGGCTACAGTCCTGCCAACAAGAATCCCTTGGAAGAATATGTAGGAATATCTTGATGCAATCACATCACAAGAAAATTTAAAAAATTATTTTTTACCAGACTTACTGCTCCTTCAAAGGAAGACTATCACTCATAAGAGCCTATACTATCATTTCTTCCTGTCCAGCCCATTACAAACCTCCCTGTCAGCTAAAGAGAGTCCAAATTAACTCACAGGCACATGTGAATTCCAACCCATGAGGTATACCAAGCACAAATTCTGCACCTCAGGCTGGTCCCTCAACCTTTGACTTTAATGTTACAGCAAATGAACCTCACAGCCAGAGCGTTTCCCGACGTATGGTGATATAGCACCATGGAAGCCAATGGGTACCAATGATTACAGCATATTCTCCTATTCTTTCTCATCCAAACTTACTTATACACTTAACTTTGTTGCATAGTAGAACTGCATATATACCAAGGGAGGACAGTCAGGGCCTCAATTTTTAAGCATCACTTACTCAAAAACCCAGACCCAGGCCATCTAACATTTGCATCCTCCACCACACACTATTTGGTGTGGGAAAAGAAGACGAGTGTAAGGCTGAAGGGGATTCACCATGCCTGAAGACATCCTCTAAGGCACTGACCCAGGAGCAAAGGCGACACGGGGGCATCACAGTTGCTTGTGCTCCATCCCATGCGTGGGTGAGAGGAAAGGGAATATTTTCTGTGACTCCTAATAGCCTTACAAGAGGAAGCCTCACCTCTCTAGAAAGAGAAAACATACTTGGCTTTCCATACACAGGCTGTTCTTCAATGTCTTTTAGGGAGGCAGGAAGAAACTCTGTTACAGACATCAGAGAGAGAAAGAGCAATCTCCTGTAAATCTCATCCCAAGCCCAGCAGCTCTTCAGCTTTCTGGCCCCAGTAGAGGGACCCTCTTCACCTTTTGCACAGAAAAAAAACCCCTAATAAACAGCCTTTGTATTTTATCACTAATAACTGGGGAGGGTGTTGCATGAGGTAAGTTGAGGTGATACCAGCCTTGGTTGGTCCCAGGTGTGACAGCAGGGTTCACGCCTGGGACATGCAATGGAAAGCAATGCAGAAACAAGAGCTGGAAAGTATTAATTGCTCTGCGAGTCACTCCTGGCTGCACTAGCTCCCTGGGATCTCTGGAAGGAGTCACAAACACAAGTCATCCCAGTCCCCAAAGAGAGGCAAGCATTACTTACTAACACTCAAAAGAAAACAGATACTGTTTGTCTTTCACTCCGACTTCTGATTTCCCTTGAAACAAAACAGGCTTTTAGAGGTACTGAGGCAAGAGGAAGGGTGGGGAGGGTCACAGATTAACCTCCCCCCTGTTAGCAGGTTCCAGGATTCTGGCCACGAGGGCAGGAAAACATGACACCAAGTGCCCAGCACATCTGCAGAGCCTCAGCTCTCCAAGCCCAGCTGCTCTCCCCCGGTGATGCTGCAGAGCCATCAGGAGCTGCCTGCCAGAGGGTTTCACTTTCCCACCCCTTCCATCAGTGTTTAAATGTCTTCCACATGCAATAAGCAGCAATGTCTCTAAGGAATTTGGGAAAAAGTCTGGGCTTTTATATAATTGAACTTTAATATAATGAAATTAATTTCCTCATCTCCTGTTTTAGTTGGTAGTGACCGTAACCATGTCACTGTTTCCACTTTCACTCTTCAAAGAGAATGACTTGTTGTAACAGTGACATAAAAATAACTCTGTCTAAAAGCAAAGAAGAATCCAATTCATAAGAGAAGTTGTTCACTCCTGTGCATCTCTTGTGTCCTCATGCCTACTGCCTGTTTCTCACATCCACTCCCCCTCCCTTTGCATTGCTGGCATCAAAAGGACCATCAGCTGTATGGTTCCAAACACCTGTCTCAGCCCCTCTCCTTATAGCTATTAGTTTAAAGGCCTCTAAATGGTTTGTTTTCTTGGCTGCTACGCCACACAAGTCCTTTACATACCTCTACAGTCTTCTCTAAGAGTCTTTGGAAGGTATTGGCAAAGCGGCGCACTGCAGGAGGCTTGGCTGGGTTGCATGAAAGATGTAACACAAAGTAGACTGGTAGTGCAACCCATTTTCTCATGTCCCAACTAATTCCACCAGGCATAAAAAGCAGCTTATAACTAGAGGATTTATTCTGGCCAAAGAAATTGCATTTTTTATGCTGTTGGAACAATCAATATGTGGTTTTAGCCTGAATGTCACATATAACACAGAACAAATGGAGCAGAAGTCTTGGAGGGGACTTTGTGGGTGTAGACATTCATGGACCTCCTTGCCCAGCCACAGTCTAAAAGCTTTAAGACTGAAAACAAGTCTAACTCACGGGAGTAAGAATTTCGGGTTTCATAAAGCGTAACGAAGGGGCAAAGTTGCTGAAAAGTATTAACTGCTAAATGCTCACGTATATTTGAAAAACTACACGCAGATTGGCATCAAGCACTGACAGTATTTTAAAAACAGCAGGACCACCACCACAGGCTTTCACACCACTGTAGGCCATTGAAAACTTTCTTGTAACTGTAAAGGAGAAGCATAAAAACCGCACACAACACTGACAGAAATAACTGCTCTCCTTTGCTTTGAAAAGAAAGAAGCTAACTACACTTCCTAACAGCCCTACTGTACTCCTAAAAGTTTGCACCAAATAAGCCAGCTACTAGGTGAGCAGAGACATCTCCAGGGTATGCATTACTTCTTCCTTTGCATACACTTCTCTCATCAAAGCAATATTCAAAGCATCTTTACTGCCTTCCAAGTTAGCACTAGAGAGTGGAGAACAAGAGATACCTCAAAGCCGTAACTCCGGGCTCTACAGTTCCAGCAAGGTCACCCTCTGACAGATCTTCTGACAGAGGAGGGCGAGAGCCGAGGGGCAAAGGCAGAAAAGCGAAGACCCCCAACGACCATCTCCCTCCTGAGGCATGAAACCAGCCTCTCTCCCCGAGGGCTCCCCGGGAAGCGGCTCCCCACCCGCCAGCAGAGCTCGGCCCGCCACTGCAGCGGGCTGCGGTCGCCCCCTCTTCCCCGACCGGCCTGGAAACAGGGGGCTCTGTACCGGGCTCCCGAGCGGGACAGAGCGCGCGGGGGAGGCCGGGACAGCACCGGGCTGCGAAGGACGGGACGGACGCCCCCGCCCCGCCTTCCCCCCCACCCAGCGCCCCGCGGAGTAACTCACTGCTGTCCGGAGGAGCCCCACCGCCGGCCGCTGCCGCCACCAGCTCCAGGTAAGCGGCCCAGAGGCCCAGGGCCAGCGCGCCCAGGGCCAGCAGCAACCGCAGCAGCCGCCGCCGCCGCCGCAGCCGCGCCAGCAGCCGGCCCCGCATGGCGCCGCTTAAGGCGCCCGACCGCCGCCGCACCGGTGCATGCTCCCGCAGTCTCACCGGCCCGGCCCGGCCCGGCGCCGCTGTCCCGGACCCCACCTCCTCCGCGGGGCGGGCCCAGGTGCGGGGCGGCGCCGCGCCCCCGCGGGGGCAGCTCCCGGACGGGCTCTGCCAGCGCCCCCCCCCCCCCCGCACCTGCCTCCGCCCTGCGGGGGCCGAGCCGGCAGCTCCGTGGCGGCAGGAGCAGTGGTGGCGGGGCTGCCCCCTTTATCGGCCCCCGGCCGCTCTAGGGCCTGGCGGGGGCCGGGACCGGAACCATCCCCGCCCGGGCCTGGGGGTCAGAGCTGCCGGAGGTCTCTGCTCCTGCCGGAGGCGACGGGAAGGCTGCTTCAGCGGGGGTACGCTGCCCCGGCTCCACGTCCTCCTTGAAGCCGGTTTTCGTGCCAGTCGGTGGATCTCTCTGGCGAGTTGATGACTCCTCTGTACGGAGAGAAGGATGAGAACGGGACGATTCAAATTCGCACTGTTGTACGCAGCTGAATCCATTTTAAAGTGTCTTTCACCTCGTGCAACAAGTGTATTACTTCAAAGTGCTTTTTCCTCAGGAGGAACAGGGCTCAGGAAGTCTCCAAATCTGCTTTCTGAAGCAGCCGATTAGATGCGCTGTTACACTGTTCAGTCCCACCAGAAAGAAATAGACTTTTACGTTAGAGTTAGAAATTAGGTTGAGATTGGAGTTAGATGTTAGGGTCTAACATTAGCGTTAGACAAACAGACATTACGGTTAGACATATAGACATAGAGACTAGGTTTGGACTTTAGATATATACATTGGGGTTAGACATTAGACTCAGACATTAAGATTTGACATATACATCAGGGAGTTCAGAGGGAAAGGGGTTCTATCCTGAACCTCGTAGCTGGACAGGAGGTCTACCCTTATCCCCTTCCTTCTGCCCTATTTGCAATCCTTGTAAAAACATAAATACCCCCATACCCTCAGCCAAAAATTATTCGATTGCTTGCAGGTTCGTTAGTACAAATATTAGCATAATACTGCTTTTGTTACTCCCATGCAAATTTACTCAAATTTACTCATGCTGGTTTGTTTTTTTCTAGTTATTTTTGATTAATTGCCTTGTAGTAAGTAATATACTGACCTGGACATCAATTGTATCTCATTTAACTTAGCTGATTCTTTGCTATATTTTAATGATTAGCTCAACCATTATTCTTGCATAATATATTATAGTGCTGCTTTTTTCCAAAGTGAAGTGCATTCCACTCATTTTTGTGTCGAGTAGAGCCTTCATTAGAGCCTTCTGTAACAAGGGGAAGCATCTTTGTACGTTTTCACACCCCCACGATAAATTGGCATAGTCGGCAGGATAGCAAGTACAGTCACCAATTACTTACAGAAACATGGCATTAATCCAAACCCCAACTTCTTGAAAGCATGGGTGTGTAAGAACTGGAGTGACTGGGAAGTGATAGAACAGCTAAGACGCTACAAGAATCTCAATCACAGATGGCAAAGACAAAGGCATAATTTACAAAATGCTAGGTAGTTGCTTAGAAGCAGCACACTGCACCTAGAAAGAGATAAATGGAAAGTTAAATGATTTGCAGGAGGAATTAGAAAAGCATAATTCCACTGAATTCCTGCTATCTTTAAACATAGATCAGCTGCAGCAATAACTTAAGGAATCCCAGTTAAAAAAAAAAAAAACAAAACCAACCACGAATTAGGAGAGTGTGTTGAGATGATGCTAATGCATGCACTGAAACTCCTGGACATAGTTAACATCAGGAAACTGATAACATCTTCTGAAGATTGGAATAGTAACATCTGGGATGATTCAGACAGTGAAAATAGAGATAGCTCCCCTCCTCCCCCACCCCCCTTATCCACCTGAACATGCTGCATGTGTCAGACCCATTATTAAAACTGAAGAGACGATCAGACCACAGGGTGAATCTGGAGACTGTACCAGGAAAATTACCCCATTCGATCCAATTCAATTAGCTAAGCTACAGGAGAAGTATAGCTGGAAGCCAGGGGAAACTGAAACTGAGTATTTGTGGCATGTGAGCTTAACTGGAGGAGATCAAATTTTGCTGAGTGTGGAGGAAGCAAATGGATATCGGGGACCAGGTGTCATCTTAAATGGTGGGCCTGACCCCCAGAATGCCCCTCCTTCACTAACAAGCAGAGTGGCATTTTGGGCTGGAGGAGTTGATGTAGTGGAAGGCTGCCTGTAGAAAGATGATGCACAAATGCGAGGCCCACGATGTACCACTTTTGAGACCTGTAGATTTTGCCTTCCTGGAACCCTTAATCAGGGGAGCACCGGCTGTGCTGAAACAATACCTCATTGCCAAGCAGGACGATCTTCAAAGGGATGTAGCATTTAATGCCTTTATAGATGATCGTGACATGATAGAATTAAGACACATTCCCACCTGGGCAGAACTAATGCACAACATCATAAGCCATGGGTGAGAAATGGGATGGGATGATGCGGTTAGTGGAACAAAACCTGTAATCTGAAATGTCAGACAAGTAAGGCAGGCACCTCAGCAAAATTTTCAAACACCCAGGTCCAACCCAGACAGATGTGATTTTTGGAGACAGGCTTTAGCACTGAGCATCCCTAAAGAAGCAATACATACACAAACGGATTAAATAATTTAAAAATTGATAGAGGACTTTCAAAAAAACTCAATCACCTGCTACTGATACTTCTCAGTCTGCCACAGAAAGGTCTTCTAGTGCATGCGCTTCTCTGCTGAGACAGCGATCAAAAAATGCCTAAGTCTGCCACTGGGATTGCCACTGGCCCTGCCTGTCTGGAGAATTGACAGTTGTGGACCAAAAAGACCTTTATCATTCAGTTCAACTGCATTTAAAGAGACAGAACAAACTCTGAATGGGAGAAAGGACTTCTATTTTTAGTCTGAGCAGTTAAGCAAGTAAAGCAAATACACAAGGGACAACCTGTTCAGACTAGAGGACCATTTAATCTGCTAGAAGCCATCCTAAAAGGGACTGCTCCACCAGAAGGAATTGCACAAAAGGCTACTATCACGAAATGGTATACATAGCTGATAGGAGTAGCAGATGAAATGAAACTGAGTGACCTACCAAAAATTCAAAACTACAGATGCCTATAAACCTAGACCCATTAGCACTACAACAACCTTTTAAGTCTTCTCCAACTAAAGATGTGCCTCCTTTCACCGAGGAAATGCTGATCGAGTTTATTTGGTTTACTGATGCTTCAGTTAAAAGAATAGGTGCTAAATGGCAATATAAGGCTGTTGCCTTAGAAATCCACACTGGTAAAGAACTAATAGGGGAAGATGAAGGTAGTGCACAAGTTGGAGAATTGAGAGCTGATGTTTTAGCTGCACAAAACAGAGCAAAGACTATCTCTGTCAACTTCTGTGCTGTGTTGGCAGGTGCTACCCAATGGTTATGTCAGTGGGAAGCTCTTAATTAGGAAGTAAATAGAATCCCAGTGTGGAGGACTGAAGATTGGCAATTAATACTATGCATATCCAGAAAAACACTATTTCAAATGGGATGGGTAAAAGGGAAAACTCTGTGGTCTGCCTGTCAGGTAGATTACATTGGTCCACTCAAATCCTCTGCAGGATACCAATATATTGTGATGGGAGTAGTGGTAGTCTCTGGCCTAATTATGGCAACTAAATGCCCAAAGGCCAACGGACAGAATACAATGCAAGGATAAACACCTTGTTTTTCAAGTCTACCTATTCCTGTTACAATTCAGAATGAGAATAGTTCTCTGCATGAGAAGTGTGAAGTGCAAGAGTGGGAGAAACAGGAAGAAATGCAATGGGCATTTCACACCCCTTACTATCCCCAGTCAATGGGGAAATGGTGAAAAGAGCAGATTAGTTGTTAAAAAAGAGCCTTAGGCCACAGGAGGTTCATGGGGATACTTGACTTCCTAAAGTAATCCATCAGTTAGCAAGCACTGTATAAGCCAAGCATTCCTTAACACAATCTGATTCAAATGCTCCATCTCCAGAGAAGGGAAAACACTCTATAACCTTACAATCAGGTTAAACCTATAAGGGTTAAACTGCCTTCTCTTGGCATCGTGACAATGACTTTAACCAAACCCCATGGCACAGCTGCTTGGGAGGCTACTGACAGTAGTGGTGCCAAGCATAGGATTAGTGCATGGTGGATTTTTCCTTCTTTCTGAAGGGGTAACCTGTTTGGAAAACCCCACCAAGACCAGTTTTCTTTATCTCTCTATTTCCTACAGAATCCATTCCCCAATGAGAATGAAATGTGTTCTGTTGCTGTGGAAGATTGTGAAGGTACTCACCTCTCCATGCATACAGACCTGTCTCAATTTAGGAACACTACCTCTAAAAATTGTTACATCTATTGCAACCACATCTATACCCATTTTAAATGGTTCTCACGCTTTATCAAGGAGCTTTTCAACTGAAGACCTCAATTGGCCTTGGTCTCAGGCTCAAGTTAATTATACCCGAAGTGTGGGATTGTCTACCAGTAAGAAAGATCTAACTTTGGCTACCATGGTTCTGCATGGAGACAAAACGTAATTGGAAAATGACAAAAAATTTTGGAAATGTCTTCCTAATTTGGGGAGAAATGGGAGAAGAAATTCAAACAGGGTATTGAGTAATTAATGGGTCAACCTCCAAAAAGGTAACTGACATCTCTCTTTACCACATTCCATTGCTGTGACTCCCAAAACACACCAGATTGTTGGTGTAACTTTACCTTAACATGGCCCGTTCTTGTACTCTGACAACAGGGTCACCACGGTGCGCAATTACTGTTTGATTTTGTACTTGATATTATGGACTCTAATGCAGCAATAACCCCTACAACCCCTCACTTAACACCCACCATACCAGCTACTAGGGAAAAGATATTTCTAATCCCTACAAAGTTTTGAAATAGGACCATATGTGATAAAAAATACAGGCCTACAACAAATACTGTTTAACTCTCAAACGAATAGAGCTGTCAATGCAAGCCAACATCTCTGAAATTAAGTCTACCTGTTCACCATTTCTAACAATATCCTGTTCAAGATGGTCAGCATGGTCACATAGACACACCATCACCACATCAAGGAGATCAGAAAGGGATGTGACAGGCATCACAGGGACAGGATTAGGAGTATTAGATAGCATAGATGATGAATTTTTGGCAAATAAAATAAGTTTAAAAACAAGCAATCTGCACCAATTAGAACACCCGTTATGGTCCTCTCTATCAGCATTCAGAACTAATCAATGGTTAATATCCAATGTACTACCCCAATGCGGAAGAATCAATGATAAAGACCACCAACTACTTGCAAATGCATTAGGTATAACCCAATTTAATATCTCTCTTGCTCTTAGCTGTATTCAGGCTCAACTATGGATACAGTCTCTTGTAGCAGCAATCATAAGAGAAAGCAAAGATGGCATTTTGCCTGCTGAAATTTGTAGGATCATTTGGGATCATGCAATGAAATCTGAGAGAGAATTCCAATTCTGGTGGCATCTGTTTAATTTCACTTACAATCCTACAGACAACAAAGTAATGGCTTTTGCCTGGACAAGAAGCAGTGCTTCGGTATATAATATATACCCAATCATTGCACTGGGATGGAACCATTACGGAATCATATTCTATCTGATGGAACACAGAGCATGGGCCCAACTAAATGGAAATAAACGGAAAACGGTTGATAATGATGCTTGTATGATACGAGAACAACAAGGATTTATCTGTGAAAGTAATACTCTTCAGGCCCAAGACATTTGTCTAGACACAGAGAAAAATGTTTGTTATTTTGAGATACACGCCAATGAAACACCTAAAACTGTACTAGTTTACATTGGAAATGGATGTGCCTGTATAAGAACCCTCTGTGATGCTATATTCATAGACAATTCCACTATAAGAACTTACAATCACTCCAGTATCTGCAGTTTCACCAGAACTGAAGGAGGTGATTTTGATTATTCCGCCCCTGTAACAACCTATGAACTGCTCCAGTCCAACTATGCACTGTATCAAGATTTACTACTTACGCCCCTCGGGATGGACCTCACATTGGTGAGAAAATTGCTGCGACATGACGACCTCAATCAGTTGCTGAGATGAATTCAGGATAATGGACAAAAGACTCTAATCGCTGTTTACCATAATGCAGAGGAAATACACCATATCCTAGAGAGAGCGAAGAAAGATGGAAAACATCACTGGTGGGAAGTATCCCTGGGGTGCTCTCCCGTGACTGGAGTGTTAAACACGATTTTACATCCGGTTGTGATTTTATTGACCTCTATTACACTGTGTTTGATATTGATTATTACTCTGTATGTCAAAGTCTGGAAATAGACCAAACGGGCTAAGAATCTTTCAAATGCTAACTCTATCACAAAATTTCCTCTGCAAGGTAATATTGCTTAATTTTGTAACACACACACACATGCTGTGCTAACTATAGAGGTTAACCCTATCTAAATTTTCTAAATTCTCCACTGAATTATACCAAGAAATTACCTATTTACAGGCATAAAGGCAAAAGGTGACCACACCACCACTCAGTGGAGCAGATCGACTAACTTTGATCACAGGGTGGAATGTTGTGGTCCACTGGAGCTCTCTGGGATCACAGCAGGCCTGAGTTGGGACACCTCTCAGGCTACACTGTCCATCTGCTAAGACCAACAAGGGGAGATACATCATCCGTCAGCTAAAGTATGACGAAGGGAGATACACTGTCCGTCTGCTAAGACTGATGAAGGGAGATACACTGTCCGTCTGCTAAGACTGATGAAGGGAGATACACCATCCGTCTGCTAAGACTGACAAAAGGATATGTGAGTAATTCTTATCTACAGGTCTTTTTTACAAAAGTCCCAGAGATCACAGGCTGCCAAATTGATCTTTCAATCCACAGAATAATTCCATCTTAGTCACAGGTTAACCTCTATATGTGTTTAGAAATATATAGCTTTCATTAGCACTTAATTAGCCATTAATGCTGATCTATTAATACTAAATCAGAATAAACACTTGCTTATGATAAATGCTATAATTTCTGTAAGATCTAAGAAGCGAATCTCACACACTTCAAAGGAGTTCAGAGGGAAAGAGAGTCTATCCTAAATCCTGTGACTAGATGGGAGGACTGCCCCTACCTCTTTCTTCTGCCTCATTTGCATTGTTAGTTGCACACAAGTTTACTCATAAGATAATCATGCTGGTTTGGGTTTTTTTCTAGTTACATTTGCTTATTTTTGAGTAATTGGCTTGTAGTAAGTAATATACTGACCTTGCCATCAATTGTATCTCATTTAACTTCGTTGATTCTTTGCTATATTTTATAATTAGCTCAACTGTTATTCCTGCTTAATATGTTATAGTGCTGCTTTCATCTGAAGTGAAGTGCCTATCACTCACGGCAAGTAGAGCCTTCATTAGAGTTCTGCAAAAAGTAACAAGGGGAAGTGTCATTGAATGTTTTCACACTCCCACGACAGACATTAGGGATACATATTAGAGCTAGACGTGTAGACTGACTTAAACACGTAGACTTAGACATTAGGATGTTAGGGTTAGACATTAGTGTTAGACAAATAGACTTAGGCATTAGGGTTAGACAAATTAGACATAGAGACTTAGACATTAGAGTTAGAAATATAGACTTACACTTTAGGGTTATACATTGGGCTTAGATCTTAGTGTTTGACATTAGGATTAGTGTTAGACATTAGACTTAAACAATATGGTTAGACACTAGGGTTTGACACTAGGTTTTAGACATTAGGGCTTAGACATAGAAAATTACACACTAGTGTTAGACATTACGGTTAGACATTAGACTTAAACTTTAGACTTAGAAATTAGGGCTAGACATTAAGGTATAGACATTAGGGTTAGACTTTAGTGTTAGACCGTAGGGATAGACATTAGAGATACAGTGGTAGAGATACAGGGCTGGACATTGGAGTTAGACATATAAATTTAGATATCACAGTTAGGCATCACATTTAGACATCAGCGTTAGGTGTAAGGGTTAGACTTCAGTGTTAGACATATAGGGTTAGATATATAGAGCTAGATATATAGGGCTAGACATATAGGCATTTGGATTAGATATCCAAGTTAGGCATTAGAATTAGGCATATTAAAGTACACACTGGAGTTCAACGTTAGGGTTCAACGTTAGGGTTAGACATATAGAACTACACATTAGACTTAGACATTAGGCATATACACATAGATGTTACAGTTTGATGCGTAGGATTTACACGTAGAAGGTTAGACAGTAGAGCTAGACAGCATGTCTGGACATACAGACTTAGTAATATAGCATTAAACATACAGTGTTACACATATAGAGTTAAGCATATAGCATTAGACATACAGAATTAGATACAGGGGTAGTCATTAGCATTAGACATTAGCATTTAGACATTCGGGTTAGATATTAGGATTAAACATTAGTGCTGGAACTGTTGAATTAGACATCAGACAGAGACACAAGACCCAGACATTAGACAGAGACACATAGAATTACACATTAGACTTAGACATTTAGGGTTAGACACTAGAATTAGATATTAGGGTTAGACATATAGACTTAGAGATGCATGGAAAAGGGGAGATTCACCGAGAGAATTCAGGGCTAGCACCATTCCCAGTGAGGCTATGATGAGACATTTGGAAGTTTGTCTGTACGTGCTTCAAAAGTGTGAATTCACACCTGTGGGAAATCTGGACCTGGCTCCTTTGCTTTGGGCTGCAAAACAGCTTTGTATCAAAAAGTGCTTTTTTAGATCTATCAGAGCTGAAACTAAAAATAGAAAATATCTAGGGATTGCTTCCCCAGGGAAATCTATCCCTGAATTCTCTAGCTGGCACTCACCCCTGGCAGCCCTTCACATCCCCAAGAAATCTGGACCTGACACTTTTGCTTTAGGCTACAAAACAGCAAATCCCATTAAAAGGGGATTTTATTTTTTTTTTAAGATGAAGTGAGAGAAGTATAACTAGAGATGGAAGATGAAAGCATCTTTCCTGTTTTGGTGATGAAAGGGGGATATGGCTTCAAAAGTTTTCTGGAGAGGAAGAAGGATATTAGAAGAGGTAAATATTTCTTTACAAAAAAAACCCCTGCACAACCCAAACACACCTCTCTGCTTCAATGTAGAAATGAAAACCAGGGCTGCCATTTATAAAACAGGAACAGATCCATGCAGAATGAAAGTACTTGAGCAGATTCTTTTATGCTCACATTAGTGGTGGCATGTTAGTGCTACTTAGGTGGATTTACTTAATGGAGTAAGGGCTGTAGTTTTCCAAATTTCATCTCTGGCCTGGGCATCTTGCACACTTCTTTGCACATCAACGAATGGGATTTTTCTTCCTCTGCTTAGTGGCCATTTAAATCTTTCTGGTTTCAAGTGAGGATGGATAGCAATTTTTTTTGAAACTTCCATTATATGCCCTAGTTTGCAGTTGAGGAAATGCATAAAAATACTCCCTTCCCTGCCTCCCCCCCACCCCCAGATAATGCACTGTCCATTTGGAGTCAGAGCAGGGACTTCATTCTATAGTTTGCCAGATTTTTTCATGAAAATTCCCCTCAGTTTAACATGTCAATTTACTTTTTATTCTTAACAGAGCAACATAGAACAATGCTTGAGAAAATTATTGTTTATCCCCATTTCTGTTTCTGCTTATGCTTTATCAAATGCTAACCTTCGCCTGCAAATACCACATTTTCTGTATTGCTCATGATTCATTTGACCATCTGGAATTGCCTAGCAGCTTTGGATAGGGAAGTTCTATTGGTTCATAAATCAATTTATTGTTTCCACACACTAGAATCACTTGCCTCACCTCCAAAAGTCAAGTCAGGTATAGTATCTGAAGACTTTGGCTTAGGGACCGTGTAAGGTATCAGTACCATGATAACAACTGGATAATTAAAACAGATTTAATAAAGTCTGTTTTGGTATCAATTCAGTTCTAAAAAGCTGTAATCTATACCAAGAGAACCACAACCACCAGGTACTGCAACCACCTCAGCAGAGAGACCAAAGGAAAAAACAAGTCTCTTGCTCCATGTTAGACTGATACAGCTGGGGCAATGGAAATGAGATTGCCACTCTGCTCCTCTTCTCTGTATAGAAATTTTAGTTCACTTCTTCCTCCCAAAGGACAGAATTCACACTGAGAAAAAAATAACAAACAAACCCTCCAAGTGACAAATTGTCAGCAAGTTCTTTGTGGTTGTTACTTGACATATAATGTAATACTGGCAGAAGATAATTCTCCCTATCAGTCACTGTCAAAAAATCACTAAACCATTTTTATGGTGTCTTCTACCAATCCAGAAACATCTGTACACAAGAGATGACCTTACAGAAGGATATTCCCAACACACGATACTTATCTGTCAAATATTTAAGGAGAAGGAGGAAGGGCTGTGTAACACATAATGAGACAGAATCCAAAAGGGAGTCAAGTTTTATAGCATTTCTCCCTCTGTGCAGTCTTCTCCCAACACTATCCCTTCTTGAGAGCACTACTTTATCTTTATAGACCGCTTTTTATTTTGTGGAGATGAATTCCCAGAGGCAAGCACCAGTGAGCTCAGGGCACAAGGCACCAGGCATCATCATTTAACGGTTAGAAATATCATGGCATTGCTCTGTAGCTGGAAGTCAGTGAGACAGCACAGAGCCACGTGTGCACATCTCAAACTGCGTCTGTGCGGCTAGAGCCCGAGAACAAGGAGGAAGCTCTCCGCAGAGTCTGATATGCATGGATGCTTGATATTACTCACCCAAATATAGTATGAGGCTTAACACTCAAATTCATAACACTTAACTTGCTTAACTTTGGTCACTATTGAATGCTATATCATCTCTATTCTGAATCATCAGGCAATGCTTCTGTCACTTCAGCTTCTGGTGAAAACCTAATTACTTTGGTATTGAGGAGGGGAAAAAGAAACCACACTGACCACCAAAAAGTTAGAAAGGGAGTGGAGGCAATTGCAATTTGTTAGAAAGCTTGGAAGAGGGGGAAAAAAAAAAAAAAAAGAGTCCTTGGAAGAGGCAAATGGTATGGAAGAGGCTCAGAGCAGAAATATGCTACATGCAGTAGCCCTCATACACAGCCATAGTTGCTCTAAAACACCTCAAATTAGATTGCAAACAAGAGGCTAAAGGGAAGAAATGACAAAAAAAAAAATCCCCAGAAACCAAGTACGGAAAGAAATCAAATGGTCTTGGAGGTTAGCTTCTGTGCAACTCTCTTGCCCCAAAGGTGACTTCAGTTTTGGTGTCTAGATGGCTTTTTAGGAAAAAGCTGCTCTCAGTAATTATGGCTCCTTCTGACTCTCTGATTTCTTAGAGATATGTGGTCACGTAGAAAGATCTGGAGGAGAGATGTGTGGTTCTATGGAGGAGTGCCAATAAGAAATCATGGTTCTCAAGGACATTCTGCTGTTGCTCAAGTGGTACAAAGAGTCTTGAAGTGGAAGCAGCAGACTGCGGCATTTACATCTACATATCAACCACTCGAAGCAGAATGCATCATTGTGACACCATGGCAATACCCATCTCAGTTGTCCCTAAACTTCTTAAGTTACCGAATCACTTCAGCATAATGATCTCAAGGACCAAGAAGTTAAAATTATTGGCAGGAACCCAATGCTCTCTTATCCATGCTACCAGATGACACTGTTGCCTCAGAGGTGTCAGGACCATGGCAGGTGAGTGCGTGCAGGTAGTGCATACTCTCTGATTGCTCTTTCTTACACGGAGCATAGGATATAGTACAAGTGTGTGAGCAGAAAAAAAAAAAAACAACCCAAAACATGAGGTGAGAGCCAGTGGAAGTTCTTTCCAGCTGTCTCCTGCCCTGGTCAATCCATGTGTAGGTATATAAACAGGCTGACAATTTAGTCTGTAATCAGGTAGGTTTGGTAAATAACGGTAGCAACCACCTTTTATCCCACTTCTCAACGGGCACTGGCATTAAACAAATTGTTAAATGCACTCTGCTGCATGTTGAAGGGACCTACTAAAGCACTGCACAGCTTTTCCTTCCAGCACTCTCTACTTTGGCACTGGTATAACCTGTCACAAATGTACACTAAACATAGAATACCGTCTGATTCATCAGTGAGAGCAGACAGAAAGCAGGCTGAAGCCTTCGTGTCTTCCATCCTTTAGATGGAAAGGGCTGCATTCAATTACTGAAAACACCTCATTCACTTCAGAAGGAACTACATCAGGTTTTTGCAGACAGCTAGTCAGAAAATGGTCTTGAATTTGCCCTTCTCTTTCCAGTTAATTTATTTTTCTTGATTTACTTAATTTCCCATATATAGTAAAAGTGAGACTGTACAACTACTACTCTTTTGGCTTTTTAGATCTCTCCTGGCTTTTCACATTATCTTATCAGTTTCATATGTTATGCCATGTAAGAAGGACATAATTCAAAGTTTCTGGTTAAGGATGAATTAACACTAGACAGCAGAATCAGTGCCAAGCTAGAGTTATGCAGACAGCTTGCCCAATTTGTTTAAAAAGCAAATGATCAGACCACAACTACTTTGTGAGAGAAAGCACGCGTACAGCAAAGGGGAGAAATAACTTGTAGACTTGAGGGCAATCCACGTAGATGAATGAATCAGTAGATTCTCATTTTCAGCTGTCTGAGGCACAATCAGTTGCCTGATCCTCCTTCTTGGTGTAGAGCCACTGGGAAAGTCACAGGCTGGGTCCTAGACTTAAGGAATGTACATTTTTATTTCTATTCAAGACTGTTTTAAAGCATTGTCTGTGACTTTGAGGGAAGTAGATTATACAGTACTAGAACTCATGAATCAAGCTGGGTTTCCTTTTCATAGCTGGTACTGATGAGGAAAAACAATGCAGGTCATGATTGAGACAGTTTATCCCTCATCTATCCCCATTAGCACTATTGCTTGTTCTCATGAATTTATACAGGTTCTTTTTATAGCCTTAGACAAGCCCTTAAATTTCTGGATCATTTTTGCTGCTTGAGAGGAATACTAGAAACTCCCAAAGGGCATGATTAATATTACAGTGTGCCTAGGCTGTGGGAATAGATAATGTCAAATGGCAGCAGAGAAGTACACCTGCCCTTGCCTTTACCCATCCCTTCCTTCCCCTCATGCCTAAAGACTTAAACTGAGCACAATATTTACCTTCGTAGTATATAAAATGTTTAGATCCAACAACATCAGCATGTTAACTGTGGTTTTGCTTTTTAAGCTAGGTGTGCAAAACGAAACAGCTGCTATGCACTTTAATACTTTACCACACTAATTGCACAAAACCTATTATCTTATGCTCTATGATAAATATTAAATTCAGTAATTCAGACAAATATTGTAGATCTCTGTCTTGTAGCCAAGAACAGTAGCGTAGAGCTTTTAGCAACATCAAACTGTGAAATCTTCTTGCAAACCTAAGTGAATTACCCAAACCAGCCCTGAAAAAGACTGAACTGTTATATCAAATAGTCTCAAACAATCACGGATATTTGGCAACTTGCAAAGCTCTGTGACTCCCTACTTACGTTGAGGATATAGTTTAAGATACAGATTCTCTTGGAACTCAGCAATTCCCAAAAGCATCTCGAATTACAACTCAACAATGACTGCAAAGCTTAACTTTCACGTTGCATGTTTTCAGTGAAATAAATACACATTCTACCTGTAGTTCTTAAAATAACAGTGCTAGAGTATATTGTACAGATAACCATTCTTGGATTTCCTGTACAGAAATGTATCCCACTGACTTTCATTGGGGTGAAGTTTTTTTTTTTAATTAGTCAAGGTCTCAGGGCACAGCGATAAAGCAATTAACATGTCTTGCTAGGCATGAGTTAAGCACCTCAGCCTGAACTTGTTTTGAAGTCTGCCTTGCCTTAAGAGCAGCTATACCTGAGCTAAATGACCACATGTAGTGATAATCACTCCCCTTCTTGCAGGCTTAGGGAATGGTTGTCCCTTAATTGTGTTGAACCATTGCACCACCTGTAGCAAAGCAAAGTTCTTCGCATGTTTTCAATGCCATCTCTTCTCCTACTCTTCATCTCTCAGAAAAGACACAAAGGTGGCACATCAGTGCTAAGGTTTTCTTATAATTAAGGTTTTGCTCTGCGTAACAGAAATTTTGACGGTGATCTCTCGGTCAAAAACATTCACAGAGGTTCACAGATTTCAGACACAAGCAATCAAGTCAATACTCATCAGAGGAGCAGTGTCACCAGAGGAAAATAAATAATACTCTGTGCTGAGCTGTGGGGTATACGCAGGGCACAGATGAGATGGGAAGCTATGAAAAGTCCAGCCTAGACATCCAGAAGCACAGAGGGCACAGCCCTGGCATAGGCATGCAGAAAGAAAGAGGACTAAGCATTTGCCTAAAATGATATGCCAGGCAGAAAGCACAATGAAATTGGCAGATACAGAACCATATGTTTCAAGTAAAGATGCTGTGAAATGGAGAAGTCAATTACCTCATGGCCAAAAGCCATACCTACCTTTTTCCTTCACCACTTAAAGTGTACCATTTTTGTAGGTACATATATATATACCATCAGGGAGATCAGGGGAGGTACCACTTCGAGGCAAGGTGCTTGTGAGTTTATTAACTGAAAACTTCACACACCAGAAAGAACAAGAGAGTGCCTTGCTTTGGAACCCTGGTCCAAATCTGTAGGAGGGTTATCTGATCTCTCTGCAGAAATGGATCTTTTAGTCACCATGCTTCAGCAGCCCTGCAGCAGTCCCCATGTCTCAGGCTGCTGGCTCTGGGGCTGGGGTATATGGAACACATCATCAACTCCAGACATGCCTGGGGTTAGAGAAGCGATGTGAAAGGTGGAATCAAGAGAGCTATTGCAGGAGCTCTTTGCTTCAGTTCATTAAAAGAGCCTTCCATATCCCAGCTCTTCACATCTCAGAAGATGCCTTTCTGTGCTGCCCCTCTGCTGTTTCTTCCTGTCACCGGGTTATTTCAGAAGAGCAATTAGTTCTCCAAGTTGCTTAATCTCCTCACCTTCACCATGAGATGAGATACCACAGAAGGGGCATTCTTCCAAAACACGACACAGCAGCTCTTGCCCAGCTCATCACCAGACTGTGTGTGGCTGAGTATGCCACAAGAACCTGAGAAAAATCAAAGGGTGCTAAGGTTGTCATGTTTCTCTGTCCCCATCAGTGCACAAACGAAGACACATTTGATCACAGACTGATTTTCCTGTAGCAAGCTCGGCATGGTGTTGCTGCTTTCTCAGAGGGACTTTGGAAAGTGTGAACACAAAAGGCCTTTTATATTCAGAGCTGTCTTCTCTGCTGTCAGATGCTGCATTGCTTTCTGATGCATTTATTTGGAGCAATGGTGCAATCCAGTGGCCAGTTTGGATAGTAGCACCTACTGCACAAGCTCTAACCCACTACAAAAGCAGAAAGCACTGAAAGGGAGGTGCAATACCATTGAGCTTGCAGAGAAGCAGTGATGTCTACCAATGAGTGATTTTAAGAGATGCACAGAAGACCCTCAGAGGCTCAGAACTAAGCTGTTGGAATCAATAAATGAGGTGGCTCTTCTTTAGGGGCAGCAGGACCCATCCTCACAACACTGTACAACCTTTTAACATTTTTCTGAGTATTACTTCCCCTGCGATGCTAAGCACAGGTGCTGTGTGTGCTGGCACCAAGCACAGCACTGCACCCCTCTGGAGTGGAAAGCACATCCCAGAAGAGGATCTGCACCCCAAACCATGGAGCAGACTACTTTCACAACAGCCCTCCAGGAAGGAAGGGGCCCACAATCTAGGAGGCATTAGCACCACCAGTCAGTAATAAATTAACATTTTAAATACATTGATTTTTCTGACTGACAGCATCTAGAGGCACAAAAGTGGATTTGTTTGATCTGTTGCTATAGACTGGAAATTTTGTCCTTGAGAGCACATGGAGAGACACAAAGGAGTGGACCTGCAGGGCCTTTTCATCCTAATAGGAAATGGTGTAGGCTTGATATCATTGCTAATCCAAGGAATCACAGAGGTGAGACCATAGAAATCCTGCAGAAAAATCGTAGTCTTTAGGCTGACCGCTACCCAGACAGTTGTGAGGATCTCCCCTCCAAGAATTGCCTTTGGACTCCTGTGCTGGGAAAATGTTAGCTTGTGGCAGTGACTTAAGCAACTCTTGTGCTGTATAGCCCTCCTGAAAGGTCTCTGATGGAATGGGAAGTGTTTATACTGACTCCTTACTCTGTGTAGTTTCTATGTATGTTTTAGTCTGGAGAAGAAAGAGGATGTGGTGTCGCTGAAGGAAGCTGTTCACCACTTTGGAACACAGGAGATGATAAATTGTCTTCTGCAAGCCAGGCTGCAACAGGAGTACCTCCAAGGAGACTCTCAACTCTGGGTGCATCTCCTTGCCATCTTTGCACTCTTCATTAATGGGCTTCTTGGCCCTGCAAAAAGGAGGCCAAGAAACAGATCCTGGACCCCAACAAGATTATTGGGGTGTCTTTCTTTGTAGCTTGTAGAGTCAACAACATTGTCCAGAAAGGCATCAGCAGCCAGATTAGTGAGGGGAAAAGAGAAATCCCAGTGGAAAGAGCGAACGGCATAGTCTGGTTTACAGTTACATCTCCCTTCTTAACCATGCAGCCTGGCCACTGTCATACCACTGAGAGAACATCTCATTATGTGAAGCCAGGGGCTGGCTTTTGTCACTATGTCCCCCCGTGAGCTAGCTGGCAGGGTTACTATACAAAAGAAGAAATAAGAACAGTATAGTCATCTGTATTAGAGAAGTCGGAGATAATCCCAGCATGTGCCAAGAGCAGAAAAGCAGGACTCTGGGTTTCATTTAAAGCATCCTCTGGGGAAAAAAAACCCCAAAACCAAAACAAAACAAGTAAAAAACCCTACCCACCCCAGAGACAAATCCATGAACTCTACTTAATTAATAAGAGGAAAACATATGATAATTTCAAGAGTAAGGAAAAAAAACAAGCCAACCATTATCTTTATGAGACTAGCAGCGACTTGGTGCTATATTTGAATACTCCTACAACCTGAAGCAGGAGTGATACATTCGCTGTGAGTATTTAAAATGAAGCATTTGAACAGCAGCATTACCAGCCAAGAACCCCCACCCACACACAACATTTAAAGAACAACTTGTCAAAGATGCAAAAGGGAGAATATCAAATTAGTTCTTCCATGTGAGCAAATCATTAAATAATTCTTGCTAACAGAAAGCTGGATTCACTTGAATCTGCACGTTAACCGTGTGCATGGTACTTCCAGACTGCCCATTCAAACAGGAGGCATCAATGTGCAGTTTCTTTCCCTGCTAAGCATGGCATCAGTTTTACCATGTTTCTTCATCATTTGCTAATTCCAGACTGACAGGGCCAGATCCTGGCTGCATTTGAAGTCAGCTAAGTTTTGCCTTTAAGCGATTTACATCTTTGGTCTGCTCTAGCAGCCACATGTCACTCTGCTTCCAATTTTTAGGTGCAGCATTTCCATTTCTACTTTTACTCCTCTTACTGTGTAAAGAGACTGCCTGTGGATACCCAAAGAGGTTACTAACTTCTCCAGCTTCCTGCAGTGTCTTACCAGCCCAGATGATTGCATATCCATGAGGTTTGGAAAAAAAAAAGTGACTAAATAATTCACAGCAAATGGAGTATTTGTGAAAGTATTTATGACCTTATTGTAGAGAACTGGAGAGCAGAAGTACTATACCTGTGCTTTAACATAAGCCTGAGGGTATGGCCCAAATGCTTACAAACTAGCAACCTTTACGTCTGTATCTGGAAAAAAAACCCCAACATTGAGTGATCATGAAGAGCAGAACATTATGAACTCTGTTTTCTACAAAACTACTGCAAGTGGGAAGATGAATTTTCCTCTTTGGAAATCAAGTCTAATGGTTTCCAGTTTTTTGATTGAATGAGATGATTGAAGCATGAAGCAGAGATATTTGCTCCAGGGGTTAATGAGTATATGCAGGAGAGAACATGAGGAATTTCAGAGGGACCTAAACTATTTACAGTAATAGGCAATAAGAAGCTTGACTTGATAAGAACAAAGTAACATGGACTGAAGGGAAAAAAACCCAACAAAACAACACATGAAGTGCTCAAAGCTCACAGAATCTTAAAGAGGTAGCATCAGCTGAAGAAAAAGAGCCCATTATCATTGTAAACATCATCAAGGATTGCTGTTGGGGAGGAAAGTCAAAAAAGGCATGTAGGTAGTTAGGAAAAGGACCATAAATACAAATTAATTAGCATGTATAGACCTAAATCAGTGATACAGGTACATTAAAAGCATTTGATGGCAACCAAGTTAAATACACAGTAGTGAGGGTTGCATTGCTAATTTACATTCAATCATTCTTCAGTACACTGCCTCCTCTCCTCTTGTGCATGCTTCATCATGAAAACTTCAAGAAACAGACCATGCAGTCAACAATTTAAAAAGTAAGACAGATAAGAACATTATCACCATGTTCTGAGGAGATGGAGAGCTACAGAGTGACTTAAATTTATGCAAAAAGCTCACAGCAGACATGGAATTAAGCCACCTCAGTCTCCGAGTTCCAGCCCAGCAATCTGATCCCAAGACTGATTTTCATTATAGAGACTACAGTGCCTTAAGAATTCCCTTTCAGGTCCTGATTTCCAAACCCAGAGTTAGGAGGGCTAGGATTTATGAAGGGAATACATTTTGAAATCCAGCCAAAACTCTGCCTAAGACTAACAATTTGCTTTAGCAAGTGGAAAAAAAAAAACCCACCAAAATCCTAAAATAATTAGGAAATAAATTCTGAACGAGTTAGCAATCTTAATGTGTAAATGCAGATGGAGACCCTCAGTAATAAAAGCAGAATAGAATAATCAATATAAGCTTAGCCTCTAATACATCATTTTCCAAAGGCAACTAACAAACAGTAAACTTCTGGCAGGTTTGTTAGCCCAGCAGTTCCACAGCTGTTCACACCCCCAGTTTTCCCTTCCCTCTCTCCTCTGGCTTTGGCAGAGCATCCTGGCATCTCCTCTCTCAGGCAGGCAATACTGCTGTAGGCAGGCAAGCAGCCAATTTGCTAATCCAATTATGCAACACAAGACCTGAGAGGTGCACCATTTGTGAAAGAATAGGCCATATTCATTATTTAATTACTAGTCAAGTTACCTGCTGAAGAAAACACCAGCAAAATTATGACATTGAGATGCTAGGTCAAGGCGAGCTTCTTTCTGCTGGTCACTCCAAAAAGTGGCTTCTGAAGGCAATACAGAGGAGTAAGCAGCAGCTTTAAGCCAGAGAGAGGTTGTCAGGGAGATGATGTTTTAGCCTAGTTCTGAGTCTAATGAAACCAGTTGAGTTTAGCCACCAGTTTTGATGGAGCAACTGTTTGCGGTATCCTGGGACCACACCAACCATTCAAACCACCTTCTAGGACTTCTCTCAGTAGCTTGGGAAGTTCAAGCATTTGGTGTAGTCTTCACCCCTCAGAGATCCCTAATCTATCAGTAGTATCAAAATACATGCAGAAGAACGAGGTCCCTCAGGATATATGGAGACACCAGGAGCCAGCTTGGATGCCTCCATCAGCTACTCCCTGGCAGCTCTTCTCTGCATCACCCTCCTGGGAAGGGTGGGCTAGCAAATGAGCCCCCAAAACATCAGGTGATCTGTGGTTTTCTGAAGTCTGCTGCCAGCTACGACAAACAAAAAACTTTTGAGCAGTTCTAACCCAAGTTGTATTTTAGGGGACACAATGGCGCAGCTGCTTTCTTGGCACCTTTCACCCTGCAGCCAGCTCAAGATGCCAGCCTGCTTTTCCAGTCCCAAGCTCCTAATGCTCCTCTCTGTGGGGAGAAGAGTCTAGGAACTTGCAAACTGCTGAGCACAGCAACCTGCCGCTCTTGGTACCACACCATATGAAAAGAAAGGGATGTTAGAAAGCTCTTCAAGACAAAATATATTTATTCTCCTTTTAGAAGTGTTTTGGTTTTGCTCTTTTTCCTTTGCAGAAAGGTGCAAACAAGACTTCAATTGTAAACAAAACAGTTTGTTCTCCTAGAGAGCATGGTTACAAGGATTTACGTACTACTAAAATGGCTGCATACATTATTGGCAGCACTGCCAGCTCAACTGATATGTGGGTTTCTGCCCCTTGCCGCCAAGTTTTGGTACTTGGAGAAAAGTTCTGTCACGACAGTCATACCTCTGCAGACCAGAGCTCAAAATAACACCAAGAGCTTTCTAACATCTTTTTTTTTTGATACATTCCTACAGCATATTATTCTAATAAAGGTGGAATCCATACATCTCTAACCAGAATCAGGTATTTTCATATACTCACAATGCCTGTATGGTGGCCCTACAAGAAGGAAGGTGGGCCTAGAAGAAGGTGGTCCATAGCTCTTCTGTCACCACAGTTTAGGGGTTCTGATGGTATCAGCAAGCGCCTTGGTTTTAGTACAAAAACACTATCAAAACTAGCTTGGCAGGAGCTAACTGAAAGTAATTTTCCCCCTTTCTATGAAAAAAAAAAAAGCTCTCTATCTGGGCAGCATTATTTACAGCCAATTATTCTTCTATTTCAAGTTGTGCTCCCGGGAGCTGTATTGCTTCTCCACAGAGCTTAGCAGCTGTTCATCAGGTTAGTCTCCCAGTTCCTTTTGCTTGCATAAGATTCCCCCTGAAGTGACAGATCACAAGAGCTTTAAGTGCTGTCTGTGCTCTGTATCATCCCTCTTTGGGTTTTGGAACCCATCCCAACCAGGGAAAGAGCAGAGAGATTTTGATTTTTGGATTAGGATACAAAATGCCACAGTTTATAATAACAAAGGAGGGGCGGAGAGGACTCACTGTCATACCAAGAACAGCCCCTCAGGGACAAAGATCAAGTACCACTTGTGCACTGGGACACTGCCATGTAGCAGCATTTGAAAGCTGAAACCTGTCGCTTCATGAATATATTTTGTCAAGAAACTGGACTCTTCAATACACGTTTTTCTTTTGTAACGACTCCGTAATTTGTCTCTAAAAAGACCACATCTCTGACTCATCTACATCAGGATTAACAGCAGAAGAATCACAAATTAGGGTAGTCTCACAACTCTACAGCATTTAAAGTCACTGAATGCTGAGCTTTGATGATCTGCACATACCTGGCTCAGCATCACTCACATGATCTGTCCTCCCAGGACTGTGCCTGACTCCATGCCCCTCCACACCTTGTGCATTCACACAAATCAACTTGTAGCTACAAACCAGACCTGACAAAAGGCTCAAAAGCACAGAGCGAGAGCGCAGCTCCATCTACATCTTTGTACAGAATACTGCCCCAAGTCACACCACTTCTTGGAGAATGAGTTGATCAGAAACTTGATCTCTGAGGACAACAGAGATGGTGGCTTTCATAGGAATTAGCTGGACCACCTGTCGAGGTTTATGATCAGGGCTATTCACTAGACCTACAGCAGATGCTCTCTATTAACACCTCTCCCGTACCAAAGAAAAAGGGAATGGGAATGAGGGAGAGAGACTTACAGCTTAGAAAACTAAACAGGTTCAATGACAATAATAATAATAATAAAATGGAATATATATTAATATATACAGACCCAATATCAAACCCACCCCCCCGTGATGGCAATTACATCACCATAACTATTGATGCTGTGGAGCAGGTACTGAAGAAGTCTCAGACTGGACTCAGCAGCAGATGGGAACCACATTCAGGAGCTGGAGTCAGGAGTAAATGGATCAGAATTGAAGGCAGAAAACATGGAGCCCTCCTTAGATGCTGGCCATGGATGAAGAGAGCTTCACTGTCTTGATCCCTCAGCTTTATACTGAACATGATGTATACAGGATGGAATCCCTCACTGGTCAGTTTAGGTCACCTGTCCCATCTGCTTCTCCTCACAGGTGCAGCCTCTTACTTTCTACACCCCTTCCTCACCCTGCAATGTGGTACACAAAATGGGTAAAGCTTGGTCTGTACACCAACACTTGGTAGTAGCTCTAAACATGAAGCATTATCATTGCTAGAAGCAGACACTGACATCACCATGCCCAGCTTTTCAGTTTACAATCCTATCTGCCTGCATATTTCAATATAATCTTGAAGGAGAGACAAAATGCCACCCTATCACCATTGAAGTAGGGAACTTAAGTCTGAATTTAGATTTTTAGGCTCTTCATAGCAAGCCTGCTGAGTTAATAATGTTTTCTTTAATTACAAAATATTCCTGAAACTGCAGCTTGAACCCTTACAGTCAGAACGCCTTTGCTCTTTCTTTATTCATTACCCCAGCAGAAAAGCTTTAGCATAGCAGACAAAACACTTTGGTAAATACCACATTTGCTAACAGAGAGGCAGGTTTAGTTCAGCAACTCTAAACAGCAACAGAACTCAGCCTATTCCATGACAGCATCATCAGGTTAACATACTTGAACTGAAACCAATTGAGATTCTCTTCACCCTGAAGAGGATCAATATAAGCCTTTTACTTCAGCTCAGCAACACTCACAGACCAGACCAACACCTACCAGGAAGTAATGAATCCTAACAACCTGAACCCAGCTTCCTTAAGTACTCCTTCAACTCTTTCGAAGCTGGTAATCAGCTTGGCCCACCCCACCCTACCCTGTGCCTTTTCTGCCATTCTCTAGTGGGGTCCTAGTGACTGGCCTTGGGTCTGTATCTTCTGAAAAGACTACATGCTGCTTATAAAAACCTATGTTAGCTCTTTCTGCTGCTAGAGTTTCTTAAGTCCTGCTCTCTCAGACTGTCTGGTGGCTGTTAGGAATACTCTTCTTATGCAGTCACTGTCAGGGAACCGTATCTCTAAATAGCCTTTAGAAACAGCTGGAGGAGGATTTTCATTTCACCAGCTCCACGTGCACAAGGTGGAAGAGGTTAGTTCGTGGCCAGCCTACCAGGGGATTCAAGGTCTCCTTTCAAAGGGGAGGGCACTAACCATGCAAAAGTTCACATGGGAAGGGTCCTAGCAGTCCCTTTCTCTTATTTGTGCTTAAATATTCCCTGATATTTAAGTAAGCTTATGAGTATTATTAATGCTCCCTAAGTGAAGAAGGTGTGCAGAGGCCTTGAGCCACTTTATTTTTAAATTTTTCTTGTAGAGGTTTGCAGGTATCTTCTCCTCCCCTGCACTGTGTTCTTAGAACAAAGCTTCTTTCTCCAACATAAACAGTAATTCAGGAAACAGAACACTGTTTGCCAGAAGGAACAAGAGTGCAGGTTGAGACTGCCAGCGTGGGAGCTTGTACCACTTTAGGACACTTCTGGAAATCACTTTAGCATAGAAGACAAAATCCTGTTATAGGTTGGATCCAAGTTGAAGCAACACCTCCTCTCTCCCCTGTGATAGCAAAATGTGCTTTGAGACTGCAGGCTTATCACGCCTCCCAGCTAGGACAGTGTGGGCAAACACCCATTGGTAGCACCAATCTGTTGGTAGGAACCTGACAAACCTCAGATGTGGGCAAGCTGTCAATGTACTCAGACCTATCAGGGGTGAAGTACTCCGGGGTGTGCCCCAGTGCACAGCAGTGGCAGTGCACAGGCATCGCCATGGCCAGGAAGCGGCCAACTGGGTGACCTGACAATCTGCAACTTGTAGTTGTAGGTCCAGAGGGCTGGTTAGGTGCCTGCATCCTCCGCTGTTTTGTTTGTTGGGCCTCCAGTGTCCCCCAGGCAATGCTGTTGCTCTCGCTGAGGCTATGTTCTGCTGCACTGTTTCAGCCAGTTGGTTTTCAAGTCCCTCTGCTCTGGCTCTGCCCCACATCTGAAGGTCCCATGTAGGTGTGTTCCCTTGGCTGTTGGGTTTGAGACCTGTCAGGGCGTAGAAGCAATTATTTTTATCTGTGTAAAAGAAACTTTTAAGTATGACCTAACTTACATGCCTACCTGTAGGGGAGGCTGCACAGCTGAGCATGCCAAACACGAAAAAGCAAAAGAGACACCAAACTCCTGCCTCGTTTCTTGGTCTCCTTCCTCAGCTGAGATTCTCAAATCTCTGTGCTACAGGAAGCCTGCACATCTATGCAGAAGCTTAAATCTCCAGCAGTGAAGCAGGGTGGTAGGAGAAGATTGAACTAACACTTTTCAAAAAATCAAGGAGGGAGGCCAAAGGAAATCAGGTATCAGAAATGGGGCCTTGAGCCTAGAAATGTAATCAAAGACTAGGGAAGTCTGGTGAACACTGGGGTCAGCAGTACAAGTGCAGAGTGAAGCTGGAGACTCCTTGAGAATCTGAGCTACGCACCAGGTGCCACCAGACCAAACTGATGAGCAGGTCATGAGTTATCAACTGACTCTTTCCTCCAGAGGAGACACCTGGAACAGAGGGAGCTGCAGTAGTTCTTTCTTCAGTGTAAAACCATCTGGTGAAAAATCTATTATGCATCAAGATTTCTACTTCACCTTAGTATCAGGTGCATCAATCCTCTGTAAAACCACTGACACAGCTCTTACAATACCAAGTTACTGTGTAGAACAATCAAAGAGCAGGGAGGGCTCAGGATGAGAACTGCAAGGTTCACACTCCCAAAATATCAGTACATAATTGACAATATGTGCATTATTATATTTCTTTAAGAATATAAATATACAATGAGGATTTCCACTGAGAGGCCATATTTTTATTTATTTAGAAAACAAGTAAGTTGAATTCTGCTGGAATCTCTCCATACAGTGGATGCTCCAGGAGCTGACAGTACAGAGATTTCTTGGAAGTGCCATGTTCAGAGCAAATTAACATGGCTATAAAAGGCAGTTTCAAGACAACTCTCTCTCAGAGACAAGGTATTGTCTGTGAAACAGAACATGAGACATGAGGCATCGCATGACATCACGTAGCACATTTCTGTTTATTTGCCTTTCTTCAAGAAGTAACGCACCATTAGGCAAAGGAGTGCACACAAGATGTACAAGAAAAAGATTAAAAGAGACTTCTTTATCACTGTATTCTGTAGCATGGAGGCCCACAGCCTCTGTGTTTGTTTGTTTGTTTGTTTTTTTTAAAAGATCTGGTTTTACTCTGGCTGAGGTGTTACAGTTCAGAGAACAACCTCCCTGTCTACAGGAAATCTCTTGAGAAAATTAAAAGTAAACACAGCTATTTGCTAGGCTGTTTTACTGAACAAACACTGCCAGCTGCATGAATAGCATTTTACCAGACACTTGTCAGTTTGTGAACCCCTAAGTTTATAAAGACAATACGAAATCTGCCTGCAGACTGACAGGAACAGGGAGAAGTCATCGGAGTTTCTTCCCGCCTGCAACAGATTCCCACCTGCTGTAAACTTCTGTTTGTGTATTTCAGTACAGCTGTGATGACCTACAAGACAGGTTCTGCCCTAGACATATATAGCTTGCCGATAGTCCAAATCAATGCATTAGTAACTTTCATATAGAATATTAAAACCCAAGGTTTGTCTCCCAATGTCCTTCACATGATGCTCTGTCTCTTCACATCCACGTTGTACGCTGAGGAACTGGAACAGCCTCGGCCAAAATCAATAAAAATGCCTTCAGAATCAGAGTCTATCGACTCCAAAATCTGATCCACTATGTTCTCAGGGCTGGAAGAGGGAACTGGAATCAAGGAAGGGTCCCTGTCCAGCTCAAAAGACCTATGTGGGTCATCCACTGAGTGAAAGAGTCCTTTCTGTTGCTCAACTGTGCCGAGTTTGCTAGAGCATTGCACTGACCCGGTGCTGGGCCTCTCCTGGTCTCCCGACAGTGAGCTTTTTGTGGCCGTCATGGAGCTCTTGGAACCATTGTCCATGATTGTAGTGAGGTTGGAGTATCCCTGGAGCTCCAGGCAGGAGGTCATTTCTGAAACGGAGTGCCTTCGGATGCCTGTTCCATTGGCAGCCATGCCCTCAGTTTCATACTCGGCCACCGGTGTCAGCAGTGGATTGTTGTAGCTTTTCGATCGCACCACAGGGTTCTTGGCGAGGATGTCACCCGATTTGGAACGCCTGAAAAACCGCTTCTCTGTAAAGAGAGAAAGATCCAGAGTAATATCTACAAAGTCTCATACTTTCAAGTAATTGAAAATTACTTGAAAATTACAAGTGTTCAAAAGAAAAGTCAAGGCCTGAATATTCATGAGCTTTTCTTGAATGACAGAAACTTTTATAAAAGAATACATTTTGCTGGTTTTGTAGATCCATAGGCTCCAGATTTCTTAGATTTCTGTAGCATACTGAAGACCCCAAACCTATCTTTGCTGAGATTCCCTTATATTCATACAACTTTAGCAGCTGGAGTAAACCAGTAAATACTGTGTGAGACCTGATAAGACAATTGCAACTTCTTTCTTTAGACAAGAACTGAAAGTGCAGTTTTGGTTTTGTTCAGGCTATAAAGCTCAGCACTTATTTCTAGTAGTTGAAATTTAATTTTTCTACCTGCTCTGGGAAAATCTGGGGTGCAAGAATTAAGCCAGGCAGTATTACTAATAATTCTGGAAAATCTTGGATTTGATTCAAAGCATTGTTCAGAGACCAACCAAGGAGAGAGAAGCTGAGTGTTTGGAGGTGGAGGACACAGCAACTTTTTTGTGGAACAAACCTGCACTCAATCTGGCAGTGACTGTACAAATGCTGCTGGTAACCAAGTGGGCTCTTTTCAAAGAATGAGCAGCAGGTGGCAGCAAGTCAGGATGGAGATTGGCCACCAGTGGTTTAGGGCTGGAGTGCTCTCCAGCAGCTAGATCAAAATGACCATCACAGAAACTTTTTTGGAGACCTCAGTGCTTAGACTCGCTTGTTGCTCAAAAAAAAAGTGTTGTGAACAGATCTCACTTTTGAAGCTTTTTTCCTACTACCCCTCACTTTGCCATCCCCATGAAAGGGGCACTGCTGGAGAAGTCACACTCTGGAAGTCAACCACAACCACTGTATATAAATTCTCTGCTTTCAAAGATGCTGTTATACATTCCCCTACAAACAACACAATTTTCTTTACAAATTCTAGTCTCTTCCAAAATAATGGGTAATTATGTGCTTACCTGGACACAAATTCCAATCTTAAGCTCTACTACTAGAAAAGCCAGGTTTTGTACTTAAGATTCCATTTTGCAGTTGTGTCTACATTTGCAGTGAAATCAACTGAGCCAAGTTCACTTTTGGACCTTTTCCTTGTTAGGAGTTTGACCTGGCAAACCGAAAAGGTTCCCTGGGGCTGCCCTGCCACAGGAACTCTGGCTTTTTGGTCATGGCTTGGCTGAGGGGGAAGGCTGAGTGTGCTGGCCAGACAGGTAAGAAAGAGGTCAGTGGGGCTCACCAGTCCCAAGGACAATATGTCACAGATTTAAATCGTGCTGCCAAAATAGCTGGACAGAACTAGATGCGTTAATTTAAATGCAGCAGAGACTTATGCACTCAACTCCCCTTGATCCAGTTTCATTCACTATAGTTAAGACCTATTCAGAGGTAGCTACTGATCTACACCCCTATCTGTAGCAAGGAGAAGTGCCCAATCCACCAAAACCTTCCTATCTTCTGCAGTCATATAATAGAACATTTATTTTCTAACAGTCAATTTCACTCGAGTATTTTCCTTGGGCACATTTTTTCTGTCCTGACATACAAAAGCTTGTATTCAGAAAACATGCATTTGGAGCTCCATTTAAACACTCATGGCCTTTTAATGGCAAGCAGTGAATACAAAGTAGTCATCCTGAACCATTTTCCATAAATAAGTGCCCTCTATTCACCTAAAACTGATTTGCTTCTTAAACACCTACTGCAATACAACCATTTTTCCATTCAGCTTCAAGGGAAAAACAACCACCTTATTGACCATTTCTGACAAGCAAACAGATTAAATTGACTGTATAGAAAACACACAATAGAACCTATTTCCCCCTGTGCTTTCTCTATTCCATCAGGCCATCACAGTATTTACATTAAAATACTGAGGCACTACCACATTTCCTTTCTGATTTATGCTGGTAGTATCCCCCTTGCATTTTCAACAGATTGAATTACACGTGGGATATTCAAAAGACCTTCATCTTGGCCAAATCTTGCCTTCAGAGAAGTCACTGAATGCTTCAGAGTTCAAACAATCACAGAAAATAAGCTGGAAGGGACTTAAGAACATCAGTCACTCATCCTCTGCCACCAGACTGAACCCCATTTACCCACCTTGGTTTATGAGAGCTATTAAGAGTTTTCTTTCCATATAATCTGAGATTCCCCTATGTGTGGTCCACTCTATTTTTCTTATCTCCAGTGAAACAGAGAATAGCTTATTGCCTTCCACACTGCAGAAAGCTTCTACGTGTTTGAAGGCTTATTGATTAGTCTTCTCCAAGACAAATTCCTCCTCTCTTCCCTGCTTTAAACAGCCTTGTAAGATCTTTGTGCACTCATCATCAGACACTACCCAGCACTCTAGAAATGGTTCCTTGCTTCTTCCTCTCGCTGTCTGTAAAGCATCCTGAGTTAAAGCTCTCTTACTAGAAGGTAGAATGGAAATGCTAAATACACTTGAGATTCACAGATTTATGAATGCACACTGCTATGATGATCTGTTCTCATCTGCCACTGTCAAGTTTCACTGTGACTTTGCACATTGCAAAGGGCACGGCCTTAGAAAAGGAGCCTGACTGCTTTGTGTTAGTACTGGCAGTCTCTTCTCGGGTGGGCCCTGTCCTTGTGTGGACCAAGGTTTTGGTGAAGTCCTCTGTGCTGTGTCAAATCAAGCTTTTGTTATTCTTACCCAGGATACAGGAAGAGTGCGTGAAGGGTCCGTCACTGGAATATAGACCGTACGTGCCCAAGTAAGGAGAAACGACTTTCTGGATGAGGGACTCCAGTTTCAAATAATCTTCAGTCACACCTTTTGACTCGTGAACCCCCTGAAAGAGAAAATGCCCAAGATAAGCACTGTCCCCTCCAGCAAAGTTCAAAGGCACTCAAGGAGGATGGAGGATGAGGTCTGTGAGGAGAAATTAAAAACATCCCTGGACTTTTTAAGACTGCAATCTTAGTTGGACTTTCCCCAACGAATCACTGCCAAGTGCTGCACTAGAGGCTGGTGCCACAGGGTGTCACTGCCATGCAAGCAATACCAACAGCATTAAGAAAAAGGTGAAACTGGTCAGAAATAGTTCTTCCAGGATATTTTCAACAAGAAATATTTCCAGTGAAGTGGTTTGTATCTCTTCTCCTCACCCCCTCCCTGCCATTATCCTGGCAAAAGTCACGTTATAACAAGCATGGTAAGATTCATCCATAGGCAAAAATCTTTCACCCTTAGCTGTTAATTCTGCACTTCCCCACACAAATGAGCTCATAAGGCTGAAGAGGTGACAGGAAAACCTGTAGACTCCCTCCCACTTACAGCTGCAGCATGCATGCTCCTGCGTTCTCTGAGCAGAGCCCTGTATACTTATGTGTGCAACTCCTCTTGCAGCTCGATGTGAATTCACGCTTTAGTATGTTGCTACATGGCCATATGTTTAACACAACTAGTTGCAGAATTAAGGTCCTTAATGTCATACTTAAATGTTATACTCAGCAAGAAGATTGAATTTAGCAGAATTTGGCTTGAATTTAGCTTGACTTTAGCAGAATTACAGATTTCATAGTATGTCCCTGAATTACTGTAAAAGGAAACATGTTGGGATGAAAGCCTCCAGATAGCAACATGCAGCTCAAATGAGTAAAGCTGCAACACTTCCTTCAGCATGAGAAAGGATTCTGATGTTCAGGATGTATTCACTACTCAGTATGATTCACCAACCAGAGTCTACGAGTGACTATCAGCCTGCAGTGTGTTTGTGAATGGCTTACTTCACCCCTTGGCTGCTGCGCTGCCTGAACACTGTCTGGCATTCCTTGATAAAAAATTATTAATGGAAAATAAATAATGGCCAACAGAGAATGGATAGAATTTGAATTCCAGTTCAGCAGCTTTTAAGTAATGAATAACAACCTTTGGAGATATGCTATGTCCTGTAAAACTTGGGAGTCACAAATACAAATACGAACACAAGGGCCCAGGCAGCCAATTACACCAATTATCTCCAGAACCAGTCACTTAAATGTGGTATATAATAATAGTGGCAAAAGCCAGTGACATTTAGCATTGCTCATGCCCAGACTTTATGGTAAGGCTTTATTTAGTTTTCTGCCATTTAAGCATTTTTGATACTTGTGAAAAAGGGTAGCTAAATATCATCTGTGGAGAATGAAACCCAGTCATTCAGTAGTAGCATGCTGCCCACAAAGTAACTCCTACTGCTAGCACAACTGGGACACTGCACGAGTGATAAAAGTGTCCTTGCCCAGTGGCATCTTCACACCATCTGATTTCTTATCAGCCTTACAGGCCTGGAAAGTTCTTTTGCTTTCCCTTGTGGTTGTGAATTACCTGTGCTGCTATACACTCCTTCCCTGATGAACACCTCAAAAGCCCAAACTGTATTCTGCACTGACTGCTGCTCTGGCAGGGATACAAGGAGGCTTCCAGCAGCTCTCTTGGGTTGGTGTAGGCTCACGGGGTGAGCTGAGAGGATGAAGACTTGACCCCAAGCTCCAGCTACTGTAGCACCCCTCCACCATGGGGCCAGGGAACAGCTGTGCTGGGGCACAATCTGTGCCTTGTCCCCACTACTTCTGCCCTGCACCTGCTGTGTCTGGAGAACCTGTCAGCTCACTGCTCCCGAGGAACACCCTCTTCTCTCAAAATCCCAACTCCCTAACCACTTGCATCAGCTGCTTCTTCAGTCTTGTCCTGAAACTTCACTCCTGCTCTCCCAAGAGCCGTGCTAATATCCACCCGTCTTTTCAATTCAGCCTCTTTTAGTTCTCACCTTTATAATGAAGAGGCCACACAGTACCACTTTTACAGTGTAAAGCCACCCAACATTAACACAGTGTGCCATCAGCCTTATTCCTCAGCTCTCCAATCATCCATGGGATACTTTTCAAAACATACTGGAAAGTCATAAAACATCTGGTGTCTGCTGGAGCCATGACGACTTCTGTTCTGCTCTGCATATTGACACAAATGTGCCACATCCACCTGCGACATCCTTTCTGTGTTGGCCATTGTTCCAGGCCTTCCTGCAGTCGTCTAATGGGGAGGTTCCCTTAAACCATTTTCTCAGTGTGGAGCTTCTGTGAGAGGAGGAATATAACAGGCTGCAGACCATGTCCTGAACTTGTAAAAGAGTGTTTTTCCTGCATTTACTTTCTGCTGTGTCATTCGACAACAAACATCCTCCAGACCTCTATTTAACCAAGTACATCCCAATATTCAGCAAGGACTACATCACAGCTTTCCCAGTATAAACTTCCACATGACCTGAATGACACCATCACTTACTTACAATGTAAATAAGTGGCTCAACCCAAGCAGCCCAGAGGAGTGTCTGCAGTCTCAGAGCAAGCTGGGACCATCTCTGCCTGGCTGCAGCCCCTGCACAGGGGGTCCATTGCAGTCCCTGTGTGTCACTTATGATGCCAAATGTCCCCTGGCCTGGAGCCAGCTGATCCTTGCTCCAGCTGTGTCAACATGACATGGTTGGGAAATGTCCCAGCCCCAGGGTCTGAGCTCTAGGCTGCCAAAGTTTGCATCAGGGGGTGTAAGGCAGCTCCTGATCCTCTTCAGGAGCTTTTAAGTTCATGTCCCAGGAAGAAGGCAGCTGCAGGTTCATAGATCAGCCCACAGCAGGTTAGTGGAGATATACCAAAGGTAGCAACAGGGGCAGGGATGCCCCACAACACTGTTCTGAGAAAGCAGGGCTTTTCCAAGTCTGCAATTCTTCCAATGTCACTTCTTTAGTGAACTCCAGGTGAGGCTGGTGCTCCCCTTGGTGCAGCTGGAGGGCACCCTGCAGGGGCTTGCTGTGGCACTGATGCCTGTGAGCCAGCCACGAGCTGGGCACTGGGAACAGCAAGCCCATAGCAACAGGGTCTGCAGCAGCTGGCAGATTCTGTGGCCCTCGGGGGGCTGCAGGGTTCCAGCTCTTACTGCCTCACTGGTACTAGTATCCAGCAGAGCTGGGTTAGAGAAGGGGTCCAAAATGGTGACTGACCTGCCAATTCTTGATACCAATCAGCACTCAAACCTCACTTCAGAGGGTGCTGTAATTTGGTGCTGTAAGCACCTGAGAGGGCCAAGGAGCTTCGGAGGGAAGGATGAACACCTCCTAAAGCAGACCGAGGGAAGCTTCTGTTTTGCTTTAACTGTGCATTGGGTCTGCCTGAGCTGGAGTTAATTCTCCCCACAGCAGCCCTCTCAGTTCTGTGCTTTGCACTCTGAGCTGGAAAGGTGCTGGTAACACCCCCATGTGGCTGCTGCCGGGCAGGGCTCGCACGGCACCAAGGCTGGTTTCCAACATTCCCCCACAGTGGGATGGGGTGGACAAGATCTTAGGAGGGGACACAACTGGGACAGCTGACCCAAAGTGACCAAAGGGATATTCCGTACCATATGACATCAGCTTAACAGTCTCAGCTGGAGAAAGGGGGGGAGGGACGGGACAGATGACATTGGCTTGTCCTCCAGAGCAACCAAGACGTGTTTGGCGCCCTGCTTCCCAGAAAAGGGGCCAGACACCACCACGCATGGCACTGCTTTGCTTTTCATTAAATTGCCTTTGTCTTAACCCACAAGTTTCACCTTATTTTCTTCCCCCTGTTCCAACTAAGAGTTGGTTATAAAGGCTTCCCATATCTATATGTAAATACAGATAGATTGACATACCTGTATAGACTTCTGCACATCTGTTAACATGGATGTCTATATATACTTAAAAATATTTAAGTTCCTTTTTACACCCTTTCCCAAACTGGCAATTCTGATGATAAAGGCAAGATTAGCTTCAGAGTAAAACCAATGTGGGATTGTTACCCACATCACAATAGTTTCTGAAAAAATTGATGTCAGGACTTAAGAATCACCAAGACAATAACTTCAAAAAATTATTTTCATCTTATTTTGGCCACTCATGGTTCTTGTACTTACTGCTTGATGCCTTAGTAGTTTGATATGTCACATATAGCAATAAAGCAAAAGTCATATCTAGCAGGCTGGCTGCTTAGCTTGCAGGAAGCTACACAGTACTTTGGAGGAAAAAAAGAAAAGTTGGCGCATTATCAGTAAAACAGAGACTCTACCTTTAATGCCATATTTGCTCTGCAGACATGCAAAAACTTTAAAAGGTAACCATGACTTTTCATGAACCAAATTTCATTTTAGTAGCAGAGTTTCATGCTTCTCTGAAAGTGTGAGATATATCTATTAAATTCCTTTCAAAGGCCTTGCCTGACCTATTTACTTCTCAACTGGGGGACAAAATACCTCAGTATCAAGTAGCTGCAAGTACCTTAGTACTTCTTGAAGAGTGTAGCTGCTGGATCAATTCCTCATCTTGGCATCACACTGTTTTGAAATGCAGCAAGAGTCACCTCATTATCTTTGGAAGGATTATAATGTAGTGTTATGACAAGAGTCTGCACTCTCAAGGCATGGATAGTGGGGATTTGAGTCCTGAATATATGAATACTACTGCAAATGGAAAAGGTCTATACCTGGCATCAAGAACAGAGACGTGTATTTCTGCATGTAATGGTATCCGAGTTCCTCACTTCATTAACCTGTCATTAAATCATTTAGAAACAGAGAACTGTATATAGTAGTTTAAAAGCATTTAAAAAACCCTATTCTCTACTATTTTTGATATGTAAATCTGTAAGCATTCCCAAAAGGGCCATACACCCTAAAGGTTATTGAGGTATCTACTTTATGAAGGTACTGCCCTGCCTGCTGAACCACAGCGCTGGCCACGCATTTCCCCCCACTGCTGCTCTTACATTGCTGGAACAAAACATTCCATGTGTTTGAGAACAAAACCCCATGAGTCAAAACCCTCAGTCATTCTATGGAGAACAGACACACCAAACTGCTCACATTTCCATTCCTGTTAATTCTGTAAGTTAACCACAAACTCCTACTCAGTTTTCAAAGGGCACGAGGGCTTCTTATGAAAGCACAGGGAAAAGAAACAGTTCATCTTTTTGCACTGCAAATAAACAGATATGTTCAGAAGAATAGCTAGGGTGTTTGTAACCCTACGTGAAGCCTCAGACTCCTTTCTCAATATATAGGACTTCTCTAAGCCTCCAAGTGGTCCTAAAGCAGAGGCTACTCCAGGCAGGCATTTTAGGCCTTGAAGAGTCCTCCTCAAACACAACCTTAAAACCTACCTGTGGCTAAGGTTGGTTACTTTAACCTTTTGCATGCTGTACAATGAAACTGGATCACTTTGATGATTATTCAAAGAACATATGTTTTGACAAAAAAGTACTATTAAGCTATTATTAACATTGTGTCTAAGCACAGGATAGATGACTTGCAAAGCTGCCAGAAATCTAAACTATATTTTGGTAATCCTAATCAAAACCAAAAGTATTTAATGTTCTTGCTTTATTTTACCATGACAATGAAATTACCACAATCAAACCTCTTTATTTCTATATCCTATTACATCAATTTTTAACACCTGCTCTTCTCATCGTAAGCAGCAGCAACAGCGACACCCAGCTGAGCAGACCTGCCATCAATCCATCTCAGTGTAAGATGCAGCCGGCAGACCTGCCTGCAGCCTTGCCCTGTGCAAGTAGGCAGTCATTGCTGCATACTCCTCAAGGCTCTGTCTCTTTTTATTCATCACCATAACTGCAATAATTTAATTTTTAGTAAAAAGGGAAAAAAAAAAAAGCACCCCCAACGATTTGATGCAAAGCTGCACATCTCCTTTGTACCTGTGGTAGAGAGCAAAGGGGTGGCAAAAATTGGTGGCAAATGGGCATTGTTAACAGCCTGCCCAGGGAGGCCAATAATGAAATGCAGCCCTAGGAGCAGAGATGGCTCCTGGGCCACGGAGCAGGCTGCATAATTTCTGCCCTATCACTCTGTGAAGTCCAGCCTGCTTACAAGTGCTTGCTAGCACAGCATTAAGTAGAACAAAGGTGACATTTTCTTCTCAAGTAGTCCTGGTGGCTAGAGCAGCCACCAGTAGAAGAATGGTGTATTCACCACCTCATCCAACTGTCTTGAAATCTTGGAAATTGGTTGGTAACATGGACTGAAAAATCACTTACCCTAACAATCCAGCAATCCATGGCCCTCTTAACGGTAGACAAGGAACCAGACCAGAGAACTGAGCACAACAATGCTTGGAGACGAAAGAGATACAGCTAAAGCTGTCACGTTGTCTGGCTACCAGGCACACCTCTTGGGGATATCTCATGCATGCCAAGAGGCTAGAAATAAACCTAGCAGTTGGCTCTTTGTTTTGTTAACTGGCTGCTTTCATTGATGCTTGGCTTATGTTACTCCACTTTGGTACCTTAGCTGGATCTCTATGTGGCCATCACTCTCTCAAGCCTGCCATTTTAACCCTCTGCTTTGTCCCCTTGACACCTGCTGTTTCATAATACCTCACATCCTTCCTGAACTCCTCTTTCAGGCCCGGGGCAAGCTCCCCGTCATTTGCTGAGCTCCTCTACTGTATGAGTCTCGCTGTATTCATCTCTACCACAGGCTGTTTCAGTTCCGTCTGGACAACTGCAAGTTGCCCCAAGCAATCCCTCACCTGCCTGTATCAGATATCAGATATGATACAGGCTAAACTACTAAACACCAACCCGCTTTTAACTGACCAGCAATAACTTAGTGTTTCTACCATTTCCAGTTCGGACTAATAGCACCCACCAACAGCAAACATCCAGAGATGACAGCATCACTCAGTTGCTTTTCAATTCCCTCTTTAGCACTGAGCATTATAAGACCATATACCTAATAATTATATATTAAAAGATATCTCCAGTGTCTAAGTGTACCTTAACAGCTGGATGCAATGCTGGGAACCACTTTGTACCCACCTGCAACTGTGGATGTGCTGAAGTGTAATGCTGGTCACTGATTAAATGGTGTACTGCTCAACTTTAGCTTTAATGCTTCAGGTGATCAGCGTGTTTACACGAGTAAGTACTGGTGCAGAAGACTGCCTTCTGTTTCATCTGACAAACTGATGGGTAGCTTTTAAATGAAAAATAAACCATAAATAAAATCTGCCTTCACCCAGGTCAGGATGGGCAAAGCAAGCAGGCCTTTGGGACCCCAGCCCGGCACCCTGCCAGGAGAGGACATGGCACCAAGGAAGGTACAGCATGTCTTGGTGCTTGACGTGGGAGCAGCTCTACCTACCACAGGGTACAACAAGCAGGAATAGCTGTGAGCTAGATCCTGGGTTACTGACTTCTGGACTCAGGAAAGAAAGGAGTAAAAGCCAGACTTCTAGATTATTTAATGACATCATTTCAGTAATCATTACTCTTGGTGACTAGATGGCCCAGAAGAGCAAAGTCCTCTGCCTATGGGACAGGAAGCGGCTGTGTACAGCTCAGCTCACAGCCAAATAACACACCCTGAACCTCAGTATGTTGGGGCGTCCTCAGCCTGGGTCTGCTGGGCCATCCTTGATGGCTGACCTCCATCCTGGTCTGCCAACAAAAAGCTGTGACCTACTGCTTGCTGACACAGTCCTGACCTAGTGCTACATGAAAGGAAATGTGCTGCCAGAAGCAGTTACAGGGTCAGACCCAATTGCAAAGTGAGGTCCTGGTCTGGTACTGCCCTGTCTTAACCACACAGGAAAACAGCTAAGAAATGTACCTACTTTCTGCTTAAAAGCAGCAGATTCCTTGAAGGAAAGAAAAATGCATTAAGAACCACATTTATTTCCTTAACCTGTAATGGTTCAGATCAATATGACTGAAAGAAACACACAGGCAGCAGCAATAATCTGACAAATACCGGACAGTAACACTTGCCCAACTACTCCCAGGGAAAGCTGAAATTTAAAGTCACATGACACACTGCAAGGCAGACACCAAATAATATCTACAGTGAAAACACACATTACTCAGCCAACACTGCTGGTGGAGAATTGATAAGGGTGTGCAGACTGCAGTGTACACCCTGGTGACCACATAAACAGCAAGGTCTGCCTCTTATTTTAGTTGATGAGACAGCAGCAGCCTTACTTGCAAGAGATTTGGAAAATAGTGCCCTTACAGGCCAGAGCACTTGTTATTTGGCACATGTAACACCTTTCATTGCATCATATCTAACCTTCTAATGCTTGAGCTACACAGAGCAACCTGGTCTCAGGATAGGCATGGAATCACCATGAAGAGGAGCTGAGGACAAATGGGCCACCCGTCCTTGCCACGTGCACCACCTGATGGCACAGCATGTGCTCCCAGTTGTGCTAAGGGTCACATTGTGGACTGAGGTCTGCATCCCTCCATCTTCCTTTGAAGACATATGCATATACTTAATAACATCTAATAGCTAATCATCTCATTTTTACTTATGTTGCAATATGTGCACGCAAACCTATGGCAGGCAAGTTACATTATAGTTTACTTAGTTGAGATACGGCTTCAGAAGTGGTCCCCAGGCATGCAGAACTTTTGTCTTCTCTACAGCACTGTGGCACTTCAGTTGACCAAACCCACCCAGCCTCATGCTTTGGAGGACACCATGGTGGCTCCTGGGTAGTAACTGTTGCCCAAACAGACAAAGCTTTCCTCCTATGTACAGCTCTTTGGAGTTGCTGCTCCTACTGCACCACAGAGCATCATTGTGAGAGTGTCTCACATTTATTCCATCTTCAGCTGCCGTGCACAACACTACTGCAAAACTCAATGATCTCACTCTTCCATTCCCTGCAGGAACTCCCTGGGCTTCAACACAAAATCAGGAAGCCCAAGTAGGTGGAGATAATGGACTCCCTCACCCCCAGCTGCCCACATTGTGCCCCAGAAGTCAGCCCTGTAGAGAGAATCCTGTAGTGTTATACCATTGGAATTACATTTTTAGAACAACCTTCAAGGAGAAAGACTCCACCACCCCTCTGAGCACCTTGTGACAGCGCTCAGTCACCCTCACAGTAAGACCCTGTTTCCTTACATTCAGATGGACTCTCCTGTGTTTCATTCTGTGCCCACTGCTCCTGGTCCTGCCACTAAGCACCACCAAGAAGAGCTTGACTTCATCTTCTTTACATTGGTCTTCAGGTATTTGTGACAACTGATAAGACCCCTCTGAGCCTTCCCTTCTCTAGGCTGAACAGTCCCAGTTCTCTCAGCCTTTCCTCACACAAGAGATGCTCCTGTCCATTTACCATCCTTGTGGTCCTTTGCTGGACTCTCTCCAGTTTTCTGTCTATCTTGTACTGAAGAATCTAGAACTAGACACAGCATTCCAGGTGTGGCCGCACAAGTGCTGAAGAGAGGGAAAAGATCAACTCCCTCGACCTGACAATACTTTCTCTACCTTAACATGAGGAGGAACTTCTTTACTGTAAGGGTCACAGAGCACTGGAACGGGCTCCCCAGAGAGGTTGTG
>JANIJG010003593.1:0-16525 GCA_024611175.1 Megaceryle torquata
TTATCTTGTTTGTTTTTCTCCTCTCCCTCCCCCCCCTCCGCCCTCCCACAAGTTTCTCTCCTACACTTGCCTGCCAAACCCTCTTTGCTCTGGGCCCCATTCATTTGAGCTGTCTAGTGCTCTGCATTCAAATGTGTTAGTAGCTTCCTTGGTTCAGGAAGAAGACAGTGATGTAGACACACCATGAAACAATCCAAATTCAAAATTGTTCAGACTAAGACAGCCCAGGTGGATTTTGTTGGGTAATCTGTGCAAAAAAATCTTAGACTCCCTTGAGTTACATGCAAACTATTTTCTACAGTGTTGCTTTAAGTGGACCAAAACTTTTGTTTCATTTTTATTTGGGGGGTTGAAATAACAAATACACCAATCCTTACAAAGAATTTATTCTCTTGCTTAATTTCAACCTCCTGCTCCTCTAAATCAGTGTAACTACCCTAAAATGAGCAATGTGAATCCCTTAGTGATTCTAAGGAAAAAGGAAAAAAAATAGCAGCGCTGTCCCCTAAGGAGGTATGATGAGGATAATCTCAACCTTAGCTGTTTGGCAGAGATTATAAAATTGATAATATTATGCTGAGAAATGGCAGACAGCCTTTCTAGGTTGTCCTTCAGGACAGTTCTTTTAACTAATAAATTAATGAGATAAAGGGTGAAATCAGTTTTGTCTCCTCCTGCCCTGTGCAAATGGAAGAGTTTTGAGATAGCCAGTTTTGGTTGTGTTGTTTTTATGGGTGGTTTAGGTTTTTTTCTTTGTGTGTGTGTGGGGGGGGTTGGTTGTGGTTTGTGTGTGTGTTTGGTGGTTCCCCCCCCCCCCAGCCTCGCTGGATCTGGGCGAAAATGGGAGGGGGTGGAGGAAGAGCTGTATATTCAAGAACAGATGCACCCCACCCCAAAATACTCAACCACCTAAATTTTTACTAAAAATTCTGTGTTGTGATCCTGTCTTGAGGCAGGTTATTTTAACAGTCAGTGCATAAGCTACTTCTTTTGTTGCAAATCAAGTTCATTAATTTGGGGAGGGTCAGGGGGAAGAAAGGAGTCTTAAGTTACTGTGTACGTCACTAGGATGGGTTCTTCTTTGACCTAAAGTCTGTCTTGATGCAGCAGCACAAGCCAGCGAGGAGACTGTCACATTTCGCCGCGAACGCAGCACATTTAGGCGTCAGGCAGTACGACGCCGGCACAATGCAGGGAGTAACCCTACCCCTCCTACATTGCTCATCGGATCACCCCTCAGGTAGGGTATCTAAATGTTCCACCATATTTAGCATGCATGTAGCAGACCACTTCTCCCCACACCCACCAGTGTTGCCAGAAAAGCACTTTATACTTCCTTCCCCACCATAACCTCCTTGAGCTGTTACTGCATGTCACTGTGGGCTTGTTGAATTGTGCATGTATATGTGGCACTATTTTCAAAATGATCAGGATAGCCAGTTTCTAACATGTTATAGCTGATTTCTGATTTATAACAAACTGCACTAATGCTAACAAACTTAGACTCAGTGTTTTTATCAAAAAAGCTTAAGGAACTTCATTCAAAGCAATGAAAAAAACCAAGAAACTATTATTCATCACTTCTCATTTTGATTTTCTTTCCTTTAAGAAAGCATTAGGGACTACTACTGTAATCACCTCTCACATCTGTTGATAGTGAGAGATAAGCATAATAACAAAATGAAAGAACGTAAAGAACTAAATTATACTTGCAGAGGTTCCAGATCTGAAATACAGGTAAAATATTGTATCAATGTCCTGCAGCTTTTCCCAGCAAAGGGGAAATAATGAAGTAATATCGATGTCTTTGTTACAGAATGCACAGTATTGCTCAGTATTAAATCTAACTGTGTGGCATTTTGCATGCCTTGATGTTCAGAATTAACTACATATGTGTATGCCAAGAGTCCCCAACCTTCCCTGGCCCATTTGTTAATGCTGAGCCTAGTGATACTTTACGTGACTGTTCGGTCTGTCAGCTTAAACAGTAGCAACAGCAACCACATATATTTTTAAACTTGCTTTTTAAATCTTTGAATCTTGTGGTTGCCTACAGTACTGGAGAATTTGGTGAACAGAACATTGCCTGTAAGGGAAGGAATACTTCCCCTATACATAGTAGAGTAATTCTTCCTCCAGTCATATGATAAATACGCAGGAGTAATTGTTCACATTGTATGTATTCTTAATCATCTTCCTTCATATGGTAAACTGTCTTTTAATAATAGAAGCAGTCCAGTTTTGTGTTTCAGGAATGCTTGTGTATTTTTTTAAACTAGAAAAAGATATAGAAACTGAATAATTAAAAAGAAAATAGTTTTTAATAGAGGATGGGGGTGGAATCCTGCCATTTATGTAGCACCCTTGAAATAATCAAGGACTAAGTTTCTAAACATTCCTCAAGCGGAAAGATTGTGAGAATAATACCTAAAAATATAAGATTGATTTCTTCCACATCAAGAATTGAAAGTAGTTAGATGTATTTTTGCTGTCTAGTGCAGTATGTAGCAGTAATCACATGTCAAGTAACTTTTTTTAATTAGGCTTCAGGTCTTGCTGAATGTAGCTCATTCAACTTTTAGATTTACTTTATAGTGAGGGATGCTAAAACTTTGCATTCTTTTAGATCACGCTTGCTTTACTCTCCATTGCATTCATTTCCTTCTGATATGTTTGGTTTTTTGTGGTTTTCTTTTTTTTTTTTTTCTTTTTCAGAGGAGGGTAGTATAGCTTTGTGTATTGGCTCATAAGAGGCTGTGCTGACTAATCTGAGCTCAACTGTGCATTAGCCAGAAAACAAAGAGTTTTCTTTCAGGCAGGTAGAAAGTAGGGCAGATAAATGGCTCGCTCTTAAACAGAAGCTGACAGCTGCCACATTTTCACATGCAAGTGCAGTCATTAAGGTTCCCATCGTTTGAGCTGGACTTCAGTGAGAGATCGCGAGAAACCTGAAGTTGGTCAAAGTGACTTTATCAGACAAGATGTTCAAGGGTGGAAAAGCTGAACAAATATTCTCGCCTGTATTTCCTCTCTGCATCTTCCAGTTATCTAAATTGTTCATTTCTAAATTAAAAAAAAAAATCTGACCCATAATTCTATATTCTCTCTGACATAATGATATACATTATCAAAAATACTTGTAAGCATATGTTCAGAATTGAATAGTTAGTGAGGTTGCTTTGCTCAAAGCATTGGTGGTGGTGCTAAATGGCTGTTCCTCAGAGTGGAGTTAAATTGCTGTAGTCCAGGCAAACAATTGAAGTGCTTTCAGGTTTGACATAAATTCCGTTTGAACTACCAACTGTGGAAAAACTGTATTTATTACTATTCTGATTTCTACATGAAAAGTCTTGGCAGGGGTGGGGGAAGAACCAACAGCTTTCCTTTATATGGACAGCTTAACTTTAGTGTAAATTCTATGTCTTGCTGGAACAAGAAACCCCTAAGAAAGATTTTTTTTTGTTTGTTTGTTGGTTTAGTTTTTTGTTTTTAAATTGTGCATAGGGAAGAAATGTAGAAAGATTTAGGCAGTTACCACAATCAAGATCTATATAAAAGGTCATTGCAACTGTACTGGCATTAATTGTATATGGTGGTGGTGAGCTGCCTCTGTCTAGTTCCTGATATGACTAATCTGTATGACTTCAGATGTTAAACTTCTAATGGTATTAGATTTACTAATCTTTAGGTGCCCTGATGTTACTTCTTTCGTACTCTTGCCAGCAGAGCTTTAATCTCCTAATCTTCTAACTCTTGCATAAAATGTGATGTTGTGGAAATGTTCCCTTAGAACATGTTGAGTTCCACCTGATTTTGTTATTTTAGTTTCTTATCCATTATTACAATTACTTGCCACTTGCCCTGTAGAATATTTAGTGAGAGACACAATGGCATTGTGTGTGTGTTTGGCAATGGTAGACACTTAAATAAAACCTGGTTTGGTAAAATCTGCTGGTTTGATGCTAAATTAGACACAGGAGTAACTACTGGTAACTGAAAAATGAAACTAAAAAAGCAAACCTCCAATCCCCAGCCACCCCTGCTTTTGTCCTGCATAAATGTCAGCAGTGTTTTGGGCACTTGAAACATAAGTATGCGTTGGCATCTAATGTAGGCAGTGGTGTATGCATGTGTCAGATATAAGAATGTGACTGAAGTAGAATTTTTATAATTAGGCAGAGATTAAATAATCTTTTGCAAATCAATGCAATCTGTTAATGTTAATATTTTGTGTGTTTGTTTTTTGTTTTTATAGTGACAGATATGGATAACCACTGAAAGAGCAGCTTTGTATATACCTTTTGATATATAGCTACTATTTAAGGGAAAGCAGGATTATTTAGCATTGTTTTGTTGTTGCTGATAATACTTTAGGGAGACAGTAAAGACTGGCACATCTGTGATCTTCCTTAGGGCTTTTGTTGTGATGTAGCTCACCGAGAGCCTTGTCTACAGCAGCAGAACACTGAATTTAGAGTTCAGACTTAGATTTGTTAGAATATTATAGTGATGAGTTCCAATTTAACTCGTGAGCTGTGTGCATGTCTGCTTTATTTTGCATGAGCTTTTCTTAACACCTATTCCTATATTCGTATTTTGTTTTCCAGTGGTGCTATAACAAAAGAACTGAGAAGTAGATGTGCTAGAAAATATTGTTAAAAGCAGGTACATCAGCTATAACCCCTCAACTCTTAATAAGATCTTGCTTTTTCTGTAAGCATCATTGTAGCACTGTAACTATAGTGTCACTAGAAACAGTGAAAAGATAAAAACAACAGGTGATAGATTTTTCAGAAGTGTTTAAGATATTTTCTGTAGTCTTTAAAATAATTGTCTAAAAAAAGTTCTGTGTCCTACAGCTAATGACTGTGACATGTAACATCTTTAAATGCACAAAATGAAGGATAATAAAACTACTCATCTTGTAAAGTAGATGTGGTATGCAAGTGTAGACATTATGTATTCTGACACTTTGCCATTTTTAATATTAAGCAAGCTATTAAAATATATGTAACTTTAAGTAGCTTTTCAAAACAGTTTTGCAGTGAGAAAGTTGTGAAGAGAAATAATATTTTCAAGTGTTACCTACTCTTGACCATAAAATTTCTCTGAAGCCTAAGTTGACTTTTAAAATATAATTTTTTGTTGCAGGTATGTCTGGGTATAGAAGAATTTCTTTGTGGTATTAGTACCGAGTAAAAGTTTTTTCTGTACTGTCAAAAGAAGTTGTAAGTCTATTTTAAACTTTGGCCAATTTATTATAAGCATTCCTAATACGTTCACAAAATTCTAAATCAAAAGGCTTAACTACAGTTAGCTACAAAGTCTGTACTAGAGTATGGCTACTAACAAAGCTTAAAGACATTTTCTAGTTACAGTGCAGACTAGTAGCAAGAAAGGTGGTGTTATGACAAAACAAACAAACAAACAAAAAAAACCCAACCAAAAACCCAAACCCCAAAACAAACACGCACACACACAAAAGGGCAACCAAACACCCAACTAGACAGTTTATCAAGTCATACCTCACTGAGCAAAAAGGACCCTAACTATCATGAGAAGACTGGAATAGTCACTGCTCTAGATAGGTGATACCTCAGGTTAGTCTATTAGACATAGACTAACCACCAGCAATTTGCTTTTGCATCCACAAATTAAAGGTTTACAAGGATATACTTGAGGGTGATTTGGAGAGATGTTAGAAAGCAATATGACTAGATGACCTTTAAAGGTCCATTCCAACCCAAACCATTCTGTGATTCTGCTTTGAAGCAGTAGGACAGGAACTATATCTCTAGATTATTGACGTAACTAGTGTCCAAATAGTCTCTTGCACAGAACTCGTGGGTTATCTTAACCCTAATAAGTGGCTTCTTAATGCTATACTCTCTGAATTTTTCCTCTTTAAACTAAAAAGTCTTGCTTTGTTTCACTTCTAGCTATTTTTTCTTCTTCCTGGTAATGTGTCCCCAATCCGTGTTTTCTCGTAGCCTTCAAGATGGTCAACAAGGCCAGCAGCCCTCCTCCCAGGTCAGAGTGCAGTCCCACCCCCCTTCCCAGGCAGCTGTGCTCAGCGCTAGCACCTCCTTGCTGGTGAGAAATGGGAGTGTCCACTTAGAAGCATCACATGCATCTGCTGTAGGCGGTAGCAGTTTGCACGATGAACTTGGTATGCAGGCCTTATGTAACCTTGGTGACTTGGAAGTTTTAATACAGCAGATGTATCAGTAATAATGCAGTGAAAATAAGCTAACCTTAGCTTTCTTAATCTTGTAGATACATTTATTAAAAGGCCATATTGTTCATAAATTCCTTGCTTTTCACAGTTGCCTTTCCAGACACTTTGTCTTACAATTGCACAATGGGAAAATCTGTCAAGATTAAGATGCAAGTAGTGATGGTGTGAGAGCTTTCATGATTTGAACGATGTAACACGTCTAGTGCATGAGTTTTCTTGCATTGTTGCAAGTAGTTGAGCAGAGATTGAGTCCAATTTTCTGGTTCCTGAAAAAAATATTTGTTACGGTCCCTAGGAATTCTTGATCTTGCTTTTTCAGATGAGTCCTGTTCAGCTGCTATTCAAAAAAGAAATGCTCATGTATATGAGAATGCTTTACTTTTTATGTGCACCTTAATTTAGGAGCTTGAGGTGGGAAGAAAATATGATCTTTCTTACATGAGTTGTCATAGTTTCACGGAATCTTCTAGTTCTCCTTAGTTCTCCATGGTCCATTTTATGTAGTATTCTTAGCTATTTATTAAGTTCTGTGCAGCTAAGAAAATTGCTAGGGATAAGTTAAAATGATTATACATAGTGACCAGTCTTCTGTAACACAGTAATGCAAAGGCAGGTGTGGAAAAATTCCTGGTGGGGTTCTTTGCCGGTATCTATATGTGGCCTGAATTACTTACTACATCAATATACAATTCTTCTGCAAAGTATTAAAATGGGCATCTTTAGAACTGACAATTATTAGTGACAGTATTTTGAGAAGCTGTCAGCTGTAATAACCTGAAAGTGCAGGTTAGCTCAGAACACTGACAAAACACTTGTTTCAGACCTTACTGTAAGCCAATTCTAAAAGAAAAGTGAATATTCATCATATTCCACTAGTGGCGAAGACTTTCAAGAGTTCCTGTGCTGGGGTACACCTTTAAATATTAATATGGTGAACAAGATGCTATTCTTCTCCACTATTTAGCTGTAATATAAAAAAGAATTAATATATATAAAAATGAAAAGAACACTGACACGCACTGAGATGTTCTGTAAGATTTAACTATGGATGTTCTAAATACACATAATATACTTATCTGTTTGTTTTCAGTTTAGATTTTGTGGCCCTGCTAGTTTCTAAATAGAAAAATTGAGGCTTCTGTGTCAGTGCTTTTATGTGTTTCTGAACTATCACATGGAACTACAGATTTTTTTTTTTTTTAACTTGGACTTGTATTTCTTCTTTGAAAAAATACTGGAATCTAACTCTGAAATTCAGGGATAAGGGTTTTATATCTGTCCAAGGTTAGTATTGAGACTTAGTCTTAAAGCCAGCATTGTTGTGTTTGAAGGATTTGGTTCATCTTGCCCAAAATAATACAATCAGGTTTTATAGAATTCAAGGTTTGTCACACAATTTAGTAAGTGTGAGTTATTTAAGAACTTACATTACTATGTTGTAGTAGAAATCAAAGTGAATAATTTAAGAAATTCAACATTGCACTCGGGCTCTCTAAAAAGACTGTGTATTGGTGTCTTCAGAAATACGTATAACTAAATCCTTCTGAAACTGTGTGTGCTGTGCTTACAGTTGTACAGGGCAGCACAATGCCATTGGGAGGCACAAAACTTCCAGGATCTGCTCAGTTAAAAATCAGATGTGTGTTTTTTTTCTTCTGTTTTTGTTTTTTTGGGGTGTGATGGTGGTGGTTGTGTTTAATCCTCAATCAGGGATGAAGTTACACCGTTGCTCTGTTTCCCTTCTAAGGCTGTTGGTTTTGTTCTGTTGTCCCAAGATACCTTATAGTGAAAGATGACCCTGTTACTTTACCTTAGATTGTGTTTGGCCTGGAGGTGTGGAGGGTAGTAGTTTGCTTTTTATTTTGGCTTTTATTCTGATGGTAATCAAAGGAATGCAGCTGATATGACCAATTCTTTGTTGCTGTTGAAATTGTTGTGACTGCCAGGGCAGAAAGAAGTATTAAAAACAGAGGCTGGGGAAAAGATATGCAAGCAAGACCTGGTTTCCAGCAACTGGAAATATGTGGCAAATGCAGTTGATGGGTTTATATATTTCTGTACAATGCATATAAGAATTTTTTTTTACTGAAAATCTTTTAGCATTTTCCAGTTCCTCTGGAAGTCAAACGGGGAATGTGTTAATTTACATTAAAACCTCCCACATCTAGGGTTCCTGTTTTTGTGCACCAATGTAGTGTCTGGGTGTGGTGGTTTTTGTTTTTGTATATTTTTTTTAACACACCCCCCCCCCATTTATTTGTCAGTGTCAAGCTGCAGCACTTAACAGGACACATGGTTTTGGGGTTGGTGTTGCTTTGTTGCTTTAAAGATTCATGTCTGTTAATTTGACTCTGGTAGTTTATTTTACAAAGGGTGAACCGTACTGCATTATACCTGGCTTACATCCAGGCTGGTGACTGTACAGTTGTCTTTAACTGGGCATTGTCCTGAGAATAATGCAAGCGATGCTTTGAGACATTATCTCTAGTCTTCCAGGTAGGAAGTAGAAAGCTCCTTATCAGTTACCTTCTTGTTTCACAAGGGGTGAGGGGGGAGGGACTTGAAAGGATGGAAAAGGAGCTTCATGTGGAGCAGTAAACATGAAGTAAATCCTAGGAGGAATGCAGGACAGAAAGGAAAGGTAGCAGACCAAATGCCATGACTGTAGGCAGGATTAATATAATAGTAATCCAGAAGGCAGCAAAACCTGTACTGTGACTTAAGTGAATGACAGTCTTCAAAGCGCAGTGTGGCAGTACTGATGCCTTTTACACTCACGAATATCTGATTCTCGAGACATGTAGGCGATTGGTGGGCTTTTTCAGTCCTTGCAGCGAAGGCTGTAGATGTTACCATTTGTAAATTAGTCAGCAATCCAAGTCACTAGAACAGATGCCCAGTTTCTGAAACTGAAATGAAATAACAGCTGCTTGTTCTCAGCTAGATGATTTTTAAAAAATAGTTTTTATTTTTTTAGGAATATTGCTTTTGTGATTAAAGAGAACTGGCCATCTGGAGTTTTAGAATACAATTATACTGCTATGTTGGATTTCTGTTGTATCACTTACATGCAAGTGAAAGTACTTCAGATTTATTGAAGTATTTTAATTTGGGAAGGCAGTTGAATCATCTTGAAGACCCAAACTTTTCTCTAAAGATTGATGTATACACTGATTACTTATTTGATTAAAACAATTTGCAATCAGTACCTCAATAGCTTTTTTATAATTAAGTAGATGTAATTTATTTGGGATGGATGGTAGAATATCTTCAAAGATGCAGGTAGAAAATATTTATTGTTTTCATTGAAAATATCCCTGTTGTCTGTGTAATTCTGCATGATAGGTAAGTTACTCTTTTGACAAACTTGATATAGAAGTAAAAAAAAATAGCTTTGAAGTGTTCTAAATGAAAATTTCTAAGTCTTCATTCTGCAACTTTTTGACCTTTGTAAATGATACTTTCTTGCACACTACTGAGCCTTTAGAGTCTCATGGCTTTGCTTTTGCTGACCAGGATTTAAAAAATACTGTCACAAGTAGATTAATGTATGTTGATCTAATGATGTAGACTTCAGCATGTTGAGAAATGTTAGCAACGTTCAGAACTAGGTTGAGAGACTTGAAACAAAATAATAGCTATTAGTTGGAAAACATGCTGAAAATAACTTAGGTGAAGAAAACATCAGAGCACCATCTTTGTTGGATCCTGAGCCACTTAAGTCTTCCAGGTTTCATATATGTAAGCTCATCAGTCTGTTGCTTTCACTGATTCCCTTAACTGTGGGAACACCAGTTCGTATGGTGTGAACTGTTACATGGTAGTCTCTGGACCTGGTGCTGATATATTTTTGCCTTTTGAAATGAGGAAGCTCATTTCAAAGGAAGTGCAATCATCTTTTCCTCTCTTCACGTCAGAACAAAAGTGCATTTTGGATTTGTATGCCTGAGTGTCAGTTACTTGCTTTTGTTGGTTTTGTTACCTGCTCTAAATAGAATAGGTGACTAATTTGCTAGGAATTTCCATCTCTCCCTTTGAGGTGGGGAGAAGTTACAAGCATTTCTGTTTGGTGGACAAACATGTTATTTGGTGTATTTCTTGATTTGTAAAATTAACTTTTGAGTGGGCCATTGGTTTACAACTTCATAAAACTACAGTCTGCAGAGAAAGGAAAAAAAAATTCTTAAGCTTTTTCAGTGTAATGCTATTAAATATTTCAAAGAATGCTGTGGGAGAGCTAGGAATGAAAGGGGAGAGAAAATTACGAGGGCAACTAAACACACTAGGTGTAGGTATTGAATCTTGTGAGTTTGAGGTGTCTGCGTTAGAGTTTGTGTTGTGAGGAAGCTGCTGTTAACTCATGCAGTTTACAAACTAACTGATAGCACTTTGGCTTTCAGCAGTATAGTCGCCAGTCACACCCTTAGGTTTCCATCCTCAGCAGCACTGATAGTCCTGTCATCTTTTGTACTTGGAATGAATTGAGGCATCTTCGGAGAGCCTTTTGATTTAAAACAATAAAAACAAAACCCCAAAAAAGCAAAACAAAACCAAACAAACAAAAAACCCAAACCAACAAAAAACAAAAGAAAAACGAGGTGGCAGGCATCTTTGTTTTACTGAGAAGCCATGCCTTTATTGACAGAGAGCTAACTTTCAATAGGAAGTGTATGTAAGCAGAGGGATGAACTGCAAGTATGGCAAAAACTGTTTTTGTAGCTTGTGTGTAAACAATTGGATTTAAGTGTTCTGTCTGTGCTCTATTAAGGTGGTTGTATCCCACCACAGTGGTGCAGTGCTTAAAGCAATGATAAAAATGCAGTAAATTTTGATAGCTTCAAGGGTGAGTTGGATGTGAGGGAACCATAGATGTTTTCTAATGTGGAGTGGTTTATGCTAACTTTTATTTTTTCATAGTTTGAGGCCCTTTTCAGATGTTTTGCATGTGTGTAACAGTTTGCTTAACTACTTTTGCCACAAATATCTTGTGTGTTATCTTGGCCAAAGAGAAGGTTATGTCTCTATATTCTAATTTCTAACATCTGTGATTCAAATTTCAGTAATTTAAAAATTAAAGCTTTAATTTCCATGCTTTCAATTCGGTAGTGCAAAAGTATGGAGAACTTAATGCAAACTTCCTTGTCTTCTTTTTAAGGGTTGGTTACCTAGAAGGCTTTTCCATAGTAATTTATGCATAATTCTGTCCTGTGTTATCTAATACCTTCATGTTTGCTCTTGGAATTTTTTACTTAAGCAGCTAAGAAATAGACCTGTGTAGCTAAGGTTATTTATTTATTATTTGTGGTGAAGAAAGTTCTAAATGTCTTGCACCAGTTTAAATTATAAACTTGGTAACAACTGTTTACTACACTATGCATTAAAAAGCAAAGAATATTTAAAGTGCTTCATTTAAAATATTAACTATTGAGGGGAAAAAAAAAACCCAATAAACCTTAAGTGATCTTCCTACTTTTGTTTCCTTACAAATGCCTATAGCAAATGCAATTAACTATTGAAAAAGGAGCTGTTGTGTTTCTGGCCTCTGATGCATGCTGTACATGACTCCTGAACTATGTAGCTGACTGTCTTGTCAGGATTGTTGGTCTTAGCATGGCTGCAGTGTATGTCTAGTTGGTTTGAAGCGTCAGCTCTGAGGGTAGAAAGCTTTATGAAGATGCTTTCAGTATGCTGTTATTTTTCCTTAGAGTCACTGATTTTAATCATCCAGTTAGAGGTTTTTAGCCTTCTTGCTGCTTTAACCTCCTTTCAAACACTTCTAAATTGAACTTATTTGTCTATTGGTCTGAAGAGAAGTTAGAGCAGGATTGTAGTGTGTTGGGTGTTTTTTTTATTATTGTTTAAATATATATATCAAAACCACTGTATCAGAAGCAGGTTTATGTTCTCACAGAAAGGGAGAAGGTTGGAAGCTCTGTTCATGTTAGGTAGTTCTCCTGGGACTGCTTGTTATCCTGTATCAACAGCAGAAGAAACAGCTGCAAGACATGCAGCTGGGAGGCTTATACAGTTTTTGCTTCAGATGCTCCAAAGTGGGGTTTTATTTGTTTTGTATAAATAAATCTTAGTATATTGTGTTCTTTGCATCGTGGCTTAGGAAGGGTTTTGAGCTAGAAGAGACGGAGAAGTTGGCAGAACACTTCAATATGAGATCATAATTTCAAAATCAACTTCCTGCATTCAGAGCTGAAATATATTGAGCCTGGCCTTCAGGGGAAATTGCAGCGCTTATCGCTCTGTCAGACTATTGTGGTAGAAGGGCACTGTAGAGACATCATATTGTGAGTAAAGTAAATTTATCATTTGAATTATAAGCTGTGGCTACTTTTTCATTAATTATGTATTTAGGAATAGTTTCATATTATTGTTTCTTCAGAAAGATTTAATAACAACTTTAGGAAATGGTGGTGATGGAGTTCCAGTAACTCCCAAGGGGTTTATCTGAGAAGTCAGTTTGCAGCCTTGTGTTCTTAGACTGAAGCATTTGCTTCTGGCTTGTAGAATAAATCTCTGCCTGCCATTCCTTTTAGTTTTTCTAGAAGTACAATTTATGAAGCATCTCTGGCCACTTCTTTCACTCTTTGTGTTTCTTTTGAGAGGCACATGTCTATTTGAAAATAATTTTATTCAGGTAACTTAAGGAATCTATGCCGTAGCTAAATGCCATGGATCTTAAATGCTGATAGTGAATGATTTACTGATTGATCTGCTGGGGGTGGGGAAGAACTGAAGACACTGGTACTGCAAACTGTTTGCCTGGTTATTCTCTGAGGGTCTAGGGGGGGAATTGTCCTTCTGCTGTGCTAATGGTGACATCTTGGGGGGAAAAAAAAAAAGTCTTACATTTTAATTCAGTGTTGCCATTTACTATCTATATGTCATGTAAAATGGTATGAAAGAGGACTGTGTAGCTAATGTCTTGTCTGCACTGGTGACACATTTTATATTCTGACACTGATATAAATTTAGATGCCTAAATTGATCTCAGTAGTAAGTTAATAAAAATAAACTAGTACCAGTGGGATGAAACATTATGAATTTTTGACCTGCTTTTGACCTTTTCTTTAATAGGTAAGTTCAGTTCTACGCTCTACGAGACAGGGGGCTGCGACATGTCACTTGTGAACTTTGAGCCAGCTGCAAGAAGAGCATCCAACATCTGGTGTGTGTGAAGGCCAGTCAAGAGTGCTGATTCTTGTCTTACTGCAACAAAATATTTCATTTTAGTTTTAAGAGGTTATTTGGTACAGACTATGAAAAATCAATATAAAATATTATCAGTATACTTTTACTTTTGAAACTTAAGTGTTTTTTACTGAAGGATGACACTAACTGCATAAATAATCTCCACTTAAGTAAATCTCAGTATATTAAAACTACTATTAACTTAAACAGTAAATGTCTGAACTGAGACCTTGACAATCACATTTTTGATTGGAAAGCCTTTCTTAAAGAATCTAACCTAGGTTTTTGGATAGTAGGTAGCTGTTGACCATAATGGCTATTAACTTATTTACCAATGAACTTCCAATTGTGAAGCAAATGTAAACTGATAAATTTATTCTCAAGTTCATAGATGGCATGAAACAATACATGGAAGTGTTAACGTGCCTGAGATTAAAATCTGATTTACAGTTGAAATAACCAGTGACATACTGGAAAGTTCATCTGCTGTTGGAAAGATGCCCTTTCTTTCTCTGAAGGCACAGGAGGCAGAAGAAAGAAAAACAACCCAAAACCTCCCTTACCTCCCTCAATCCACTTCACTACATAGACGTGCTCTGAAACTATTGCATCATGCTGAATGCTCCAAATCTCCACCCCATGTAGGAGAAATAGCTATTGGAATTACAGAGTAATTGAATAGTAAAGCTCCCATCTTCAAATCTTTCTTGTGAAAGCGTGCAAGTGCCTTTTGCAGAGCTGAACTCTGACAAGAAGTTCTGGATTCCTTGCACAAAGCTTCCAATGCCTGGCCCTGCTGCTTGCATGTTCCAGATGCAATGGCTTTGCTGATGGCTGCTGTTACACAGTTGTGTGTGCTACTGGAAGGAACAAACTGGCCACATCTAAATAATCATATCTCAGCTTTAGAGAATACTTGAGGTTCAGTGAAGTAAAATTGATAACAAAGAATGTTTTTATCTTAAGGCAAGGAACTGAAGCAAAGTTGCATAAATTTGATACAAGTCTTACAGCCATGTGATTTACATGGGAAACAAACATCCAAAAGCTATCCAAAATTGGGGAAAAAAGCAGTGGTTGGATATGGACTCTCCTACAGTAAGAGAAATTTCTCCTCATCTCTAATGAATGGAAATGGCAAAGTAATCTTCCTCCTCTTACCAGAGGCTTAAGTTTATTTGAAGTTAAGTTTTTTTCAAAAGCAATTTAAGATTAAGTCAGTAAAACTCGTGTTAAGTGTGTACTATCTTTGACAGTTTGGGGACCTTGGTAAAAACAGTATTAAATTAGCAAGAGCTCTGCATGTGAACACATAGTGGATTCCACGCTCCTTTAGAGATGTGGTGTGTGTTTACACGTCGGTAGCTAACATCATAAAACATCTTTGTTTTTCTAGTGAAATTATTTAGTATCCTGATAATTCTGTTTAGATAACATAAGGACTAGGTGTTGTGAAAATTATGTTATGGGTAAAGAATCTTCTGACTTAGTACAGCTGCAGAATTTACCACGATACCATAATACTAAGTGGATACTTGTATTTAAAATGTGTGATAGAATGCAAAGCTTACAGAAAGATTTTTAGATAAAATTTTCAAGGAGTCAAAATTAATTTGGGACACTAGAAAATTGGAATGGCCTGTTGAAATAAAATGTAGTTTTATAATCTGAAGTCTTTCCCCTGTTCTTATAGTGACACGGACTCTCACGTATCGAGTTCTACCTCAGTTCGCTTTTATCCACATGATCTAGTAAGTTTTTCTTATTTATTATTAAAGCATGCAAAAAAACCCAGAAGACATTCCAATTTTATAGCACTGATTAATCATCCTCTCATTAGTTCTTTGTTCATAAGGATTTTTGCCTGGATTTAAATGAAGTTAAACTATTTTATTAATTGTTGCACTGTCTTAATATATACATACATTCTTCATAGCACTTTAAATTTTAAGCTATAAATGGTTTCCTCTGAACTAAAGCATAATGATTTTTTTAAGTCAGGTGGAAACTGAGTGTAAAGGTTTCCAGAGATGACTGGACAACTTGGACAGAATTTTCCTTCTGTGCATTATGAAGATTAACAGAAAGCAGCAGAAAGAATAAATTTCATGTTAAAACCAAGAGAAACTTCAGTAATTTCCTTGGAAGGAATTAAAAAAATCTGTCATTGGAATCTGCTGTACAAAATTTGAATTAATACCCAAGGAGTGACTGGGGAACACAGGCAGAAGCTTACACTGTTTCATAGCAGAAAGAGCTTTTGAATTCCTTAGTTCTGTGATCTTGAACTTTTTATATTAAGTCCAGACATATCTGTACTCTTAATCCTGTAATCTTATATTGCTGTGTCATGAAAACAATGCAAATGGTCATGATTCTTAATCTAGGAAACCAAATTAAAGTATATTAAGGTACCTAATGTCCGAAACGAGGGAAAATGAAATACGGATTCAGCATTTGGCAGAGGAGCAAGAGTTTGCCTGACTGTCCTTTTGATGAAGAATGTGCTCCTCAAACCTGGTGTCTGCTAGATGAGCTTTGTTTGCTTTCCACCATTCCCTGCAAATGCAACCTTCAAAAAACAGGCTGCATTACCTGTTCTGTGCTTTGTTTTGCTGGTGTGGTCCCACTGAAGGGAATGGTTTAGGCAAACATGCATTTGTAAAAGCTTTGCCCATGTACTTAAATGGAGATTTCCCCTTAAGTTCATTATTAGTGCTATGAATGTTATGCTGATTCTACCACTTAAGAAACAAAGCTTTAAAAATGCTGTCAAAAAAGCACCTGTTTTCTGACACAGCTTATCTTAGAATGTTTTGTATTTTTTGAAATGTCTTTCAAAAGGGAATGTTCCTGATTGTTGTTTTTATTAGTGTTTTTCTAGGAAGGAAAAGCTGGCTAGGCATAGTTACAGTATGCTGATGTTTTAAGGAGTTGTGAACGAATTTAAAAACTGACAAATCAAGTGTTAAAGCTTAAGATATTTGAACACACCCCCCCCCCCCCCCCCCCCCCCAAAACACCCCCCCCCCAAACCAACACCCCAAACCACCAAACAAAAACAAACAAAAACAAACAAAAAAA
>JANIJG010003594.1:0-32222 GCA_024611175.1 Megaceryle torquata
GGACAGCCTCTTCTCACTCGTGCCCTGTGACAGGACAAGGGGGAATGGATGTAAGCTGGAGCACAAGAGGTTCCACCGTAACATGAGGAGGAACTTCTTTACTGTAAGGGTGACAGAGCCCTGGAACGGGCTCCCCAGAGAGGTTGTGGAGTCTCCTTCTCTGGAGATTTTCAAAACCCTCCTGGATGGGTTCCTGTGTGACCTGTGCTGGATTATACGATTCTGCTCTGGCAGGTGGGTTGGACTCGAAGATCTCCAAGGTCCCTTCCAACCCCTGACACCCTGTGATACCTGTGATACCCGTGAAAACACCTAGACAAGTCCTAGAAACAGCCCTGACCCAGGGCAGGAGATGTAAGTGTTAAGTACAGTTGCAAATTGTGATGCTACTAAGTTGATCCCCTCTGCCAAATCTTTTGGATGCATTTTGGTCTACAGAAATAGTTGTCCTTGGAAAAAAAAGCCCAAGGCCACTTGATGTGGTTAGAAAATGGTTTGTAATTACAAGCACATGCCACTTCACTGACTTCTTTTTCATTCTTACTGCCAGCAGGAACTTGTCAAATCAATATGATTCAAAAGTATCAGCCCACAGGCTTGTGGGGTTTATATTTTTATTAGGAATACATTTGCGTGCTCCTTTGTCCTCTCCTTAGCTCATTTTTTTCACAGTAGGAATTCTCTCAGTATATTTGGTGTGGAGGCACATCAGCACGGTACCACCTCCAGTGAGTACCAAGAGGCTTTCCAACATGAATCTGATGAATCTGCAGGACTGGAAAAAATAAACATGAGAGGGGAAGCGCAGTTCTGTTTCACCATGCTGCTCACTTTGGAGATCATTTCCCAGGCAGCTGTTGCCAAGAGGTTGCTTTCCCCATCCGCCCCCGTGCCAGAGTGCCCATGCCAAGCTGGCTCTGCAGCTCCCACAGGACCAGTCTCCTCCTGGGGCATCAGGGCAGGTTGTAACAGCAGGTTGGAGCAAACAGGGGGAGGAGTGGTAATTACATATTAGCAGTAAGGGAAATGTCCACAGAGAAAGCTCTTTGCAGCAATCTTTGCCTTGGGGATGTCCTGTAACAGTCATTGCACTGGAGGCCTAATTTATTGCTGCTCTTAGAATAAGTATTTCTGCCACAGGAGTGTTTGCTTCCTGATGGTCCCAAGAGAAAATAGAGAAGTCAGGCACCAGCTTCATCTTTAGTCAGTTCTTTCATGTGTCACTATACCCAATGTGTGCTTCTCTGCTGAAGCAGTCCTTTGGTTCTTATGAAAGTTTCAATCACTTCCCCATTCTTTGCTAGGTTTTCTTGTTTGCTGTCTGGTATTGTTGCTTCAATCTTTATATTGTTTCCTGCCGTATGTGGAGAAGGCATGTTACTCTTCAAGCTAAAGGTGGTGAAGGCTATTCCTAACAACACCACTTCAACATAGACCTGTACAGATAGAACTTTTGTCATTTTGTTTTGAGCTGCAGGGAACTTTCCTAGTTTTGCTGCTACTACTGCTGCTACAAAGCATGCAGCTCTCTGAAAGGTCTGTCTCTCTTCTAGAAGCTTGCTTTAGGGAGACTTTCAGGGGACTTCAAGGCATGGGCATTTAACATTCAATCCAGTACAAGACTTTAAAGGAAAAGGTGCTTTTTTGTTCTTATTTTCACATACAGCTTTTTGTTCTTCAGTCCTCCCAGGCTGAAGAAAAGGTTAAAACTAGACAACAGCAAAGCAAACGTGCCACATCACTTGCATGGATGCTGTATTATGCTTCCGTAACTTACAGCAGACACTCTTCTGTTGAAAGTTTCACACGAAGACCTATTAGAAAATAAATTACTGGCTTTTTTAGCTGAAATTTTTGGGTTGGTTGGTTGGTTTTGCTTTTTTGTTTCCTTTGAGGGTTTGTTTTGTGGTTTTGTTTGTTTGTTTAGTTTGTTGTTTTGGCTTTGGGGGCGGGGGTTGTGTTTTGTTTGTTTGGGTTTTTTTATTGTTGTGTTTTGTTTTGGGTTTTTTTTGTTTGGTTTGGTTTGGTTTTTTTATTGTGTTTTCCTCTTGGTAGGAAAAGGAGGATAGAAAGAGGGAAATGAAAAAATGAGTCAGAAAATGATGAATGACATCTAGATGAGTTGCATGGGAAAGTTAGAAAGTTCCAAAAATAAGGGCACTGAACTAGGATCACATCTGTTAAGAAGTAAGTTTAATAGAATTAAAGCAAGATGTAGATTAGAAGTTAGCATTTCTGGGTTATAACACAAAGGAAATTATAAGTGAAACAAAGATTTGAGGAAGCAGAAATGTATGTTAAAGTTAATATTGGTTGAAGAGAGAAAATTAACAGCTAGGCTAAGTTTATTTGGACTGAGGTAAAGAAAGAAAGACAGTAGCTTCTGATATCCCTTCCACAGGAATGCAGACAACTGAGGACCTGAAAAAGCTGCTACACTGATGACAAGGCAGAAGGATTAAAAAAACTTGCTATATTCTACTTGCCTGTGTTTGCCACCAAGAGCGTAAGACCTGGCTGATCATTTGACGGCACAGCTTCAAAGCATCTGTGAAAGGTGCAGGAGGACAAAAAGCCTGGGCTCTGTAAACACATGAACTGCACAGGGGGTACATGCAATACAACGAATCAGATCCTTTTAAGTGAGAAAAAGCAACATTGGTCAAGTCAAGGAATGAGTTTCATTTATTTCATTGCTGGCTGACAGTTATGTTTAATCTATGGTTTATGTAAAACCTTAGACATTTTTTTCAATCTTAGGTGCTTAAATAAAGTCTTTTAAGTCCATTTTCAGCAGAAATTAAGGAGGCCTGGTTTTCAAAGGCAATGACTTCAGTGAGGTTGATTGGTGCTATGTCAGTTCCCTAGCTGTCAAAATATAATTTCTGTAGGCTTCCCTTCTAATCAGAAGGCAAAAGCCTTTTACAATATTGAATCATCAACAAATTAAGTGAAAGTATTCAAACAAACAAACAAACAGAATACAGGAAGTATCATTTAGATCTTCTGAGACAGCCACCATTAATTTCTTCTATCTCATTAGACTTTGGTTTGTTAAAAACCTAGGATGCAGCTATTTGGGGGAAAAAAAAATAGGTTATCACTCTTTGTTGACTCATGACTTTTCCACAGCCTTCATACTATGGATCGCACTGGTGGTGCTGCATTGGGGCACATCTTCCACGATCCTTTAAAGGTCCAGATTAACATATTGCTTTTATATATCAGCATTTGAACAGCTCTTCATGAAAGGGGCTGGAGAAAGTGAAGAGCACCAGAAAAAGAGAATAAAGAAGTCCAAAGAGAAGATGCAATTGTCCTGTAAGATAGCTGGTAGAGGCTTTTGGTAGAGACACTGTCGACACAAGTGCATTAAAAGCCACCCTGTATATCCTTCAGTGTAACTAGCAGCAGGATGAATTTGAGTACCAGTTGAACAGACGGTTAGACAGGACGTGACACCCATATTCAAATCCCTGGATTAGTCCTGCAGTTTACATGAGGCAATCCCTGAGGTCTCCTTTGTAACTGTTTCTCATCATCCAAGGATTTTCTTTGGATTAATTAAAAGATTAATGTCTGGAAATCCTTTGAATTTCCTTTCAGTAGCATAAGGAAGCAGTGAAGTTATTTGCCCAATTAAACCTCTCCGTTTGACTTTCCACCCTTATTTCAAAAGTGGTGATTTGGCAACACAGATAAATGAATATTAACAACAGCTGTCTGCCTTTCCTTGACTTATCTGTGATTCATCCTCAGCTGCTGCTATTGTGATGGCTTGGGATTTTATTTGTATTTAAACTTGTGTAAATGGTGGTGCAAATTGGACATGGTGCTGCAGTTCCTGACATGCAGTCTATAAAATCCTCATTCCAAAGATGCTTCTTGCAAAATGCATGTGAACAGCCTTCTTTTCACAAAGTCCTCCCTAGACAGTGAACTACTGCTCTCCTTCACAAATTTATATCAGAGGATCTTTCAAACAGCTGACCATTTTAAAATACTGCTATTGTCCCTACCTGCTACAAACAGCTTAGCCAACTTTGAACCAAACCCAGAGTCTTTTCACTGGATTATGCATTGCAGAAGGCTTTGGATTATTGTGTATGACTGGACCCCTTATTTATAACAAGAAGATTATGGTATTAAACAATAAAGAATTTTTGGACTCATGAGCGTTCAGATATTTTAATTAATTTGCTAAAAACTTCAGGATAGAAAGCTCTTCATAATCTTCTAGTGCAATTGATACCATAGTAATTGGTACATTTGTGAACATTTTAAAAAATACTGTGCACAGCCCCTCTGTTATTCTAGGTGGCAAAACACATCCCACTCACTTATGCTGTGTAGATACTGACTGCAGCATTGAGGTCTGTTAACTTGGCTACTAGTTTAAAAAACACTTGACTACAGATAAATTGTATCACTAGTTATGATTCTGTGGTTATCAGCAGTTACATATGGCTGACTGTCTCACAGTCTTGCCATTTATTCATGGTTATTTACCCATGGGATGGGTAAATCAGATGAAATTCACAATGGTAGAAGAGGGTCTCCAGTGAGAAATCCATCATGTGGGACGTTCCACAAGCAGAAGACTGACTTCATTTTCTGTGAAGTGTTGTCTCATGGCTGGCTGTCTTTGGTTTTTTCATTCTGAGCTCAAGGTGAAATTTCTGCCATGGATGGACGTTTATCACACCTCATGCATTCCCATGTTCATACTAAGATAGGAGCTTAAATGGTAGCATTTATCATAAAAAGGCACAAAAAGGCTTTGTTCACTTCTGTGATCTTAAAATTCGTAGGAATTGAACTTTCTTTTAAACCTATATCTCTCTATCAAATATTATTGAAATTGTCTGACAAGTTCAAATCAACTCAATGGAGGGAAAAAAGCAGTGGGATTACATTATCCTCCTTCCATAGGAAACAGAGCTAAAAATTAAGTGGCCTATGTTATACGAGTGGTGCAGATGAACTATGTTCCAGGATCATGACCCTGGTGAGGTGAGGGATAGAAAGTGCTGAAGTCAGAGCTGGTGTGAATGGAGGAGAGGATGAAACCTTCAAGCCCTGACAGTGGCCCATGTAATCAGTTTTATATCCAACCACGTGGCTAAGGGGACGTGTACAGGTTTCTGAGCCTCGGGTGATCTTTGTGAGTCAAAGTTTCTGTCTCTTTTCTCCACAGCACAAACTGTCAGAATAGGTGTTAGAGGAAGAATTAACAGAGATCAAACAGGCAAATGAGGAATTGGATGGGACTGAATGCAGTCAAACACTGCTTATACAAAAAGGGATTATATTGGTACCCATAAAGGGATAAATACTTGAGTAGTGGCAGGAAAGGGTTTTTTCATCAGGGACGAGACGGAATAAGTGCAGATGCCCTCCAAGAAAGCCGACTACTTTATTTATACCACCATTGAACTCGGCTTATGACCCCTTGCCCCATAGGAATTTTTGGCCAGCCTTCACTTTAATGAATTTAGCCCACAAAGGACAGTAACCTGGAGACATTTCCATTTTCTTGTAGCAACTTGCTGCTATACCGTGTAATCTGCATCACCTCACAATGTCTTCTCTTACTATAATAGCCAGTGACCTTGGAGTGATTTGAACTGCAAATAACTTCTGGGGCTTATCAGACAAGGAACAGTGTGGAGAATAATAAAACTATAACTGTACTTGATATTCTGAGAACTCCAGGTCAGTCTCACCTCCAGTGAGGCAACTAACTACCTTCACATGAAAAACAACAGCAGCTCCCTTCCCTGAGACAAGGATCCATGCTTTGAGAACAGATGGTGCTACTTTTTATGCCAAGCATTCCGCACTTCAGTATTTATTAAATTGGTGAGAGAAGACCATAAGACTAGCTCTAAAATAATACATGTGAGCTATGATGTGTGCACTGTTCAAGCTGAACCCTCATTTACTCTGAGGACCTTTTATGCTGTTAAGGACTGGAATACGCACATGACTGGAAATGAGGTCCTCTGTGATTTTTTCCTCCAAATGATTTTAACTATTTCTATTTTATTCCTTGATTTATTAGTGATTTATTTAAACAGTTTCCAGATCACAGTAATTGCTTTATTGTGCCCCCAGTGCAGATGGTATCTGTGTCTAAAGCTGGTGGAGGGGAAGCACTACGGCTTTGACTTCATGTCTTTCTGGCATCCCCTTTGAATTCCTCCTGTGACTTAGATACACAGTTCTTCATTATTGCTCTACTTCCTCCTAAATTAAGTGCCAAAACTCCTATGTCTTTAACACTAGCATGCCTGTAGTTTCCAGCACAGTAGAAAGCAAACTTTCTACCTTTCCCTTGACTCATCTCCCCAGTAGTAACCCACTATGCTGGGACACCCCACATGGCTTATATACATTTGCTATTCTACAGGAAGAAATTGAGATGTTTAGATACTTGGCATTTCTTATAATTCAGCCTCACTGCTACCATATTAATCTTCTCAATTTCAGTCGTGTTGTCAGCACTGTAATAGACCATAGTATTATGATCCACACACACAAAAAAAGGCCAAACTGAGCTAATCTCTGTGAAGCTGCAGTTTCTGGAAAGAACTATTCCTGTTATTGATTTTGGCTATTTGATATTTCTGTGTTTTAGAGATTTCTCTGAAAGGAAAGAATAACCCTGAAATACAAGTTTAAAGCACTTTACAACTGCCTCAAGTACTTGACAAATGCAGTTATGCATAACCTGTAATCACCAACTACAGGGGGGCTTACTCTGCCCTCAGCAGTGAAAAATCACACACTGTGCTTCTTTACGAATGGCTGCAATTGCAGTGGCAAGGCTCCTGAGAGAGGCAATACGAACCACAGGCACTGAAGCTCCAGCCTGTGCGTGTTGACTGCCAAAAGATGGAAGTTGTTTAACAGAGCCTATGCCCTCTGACTGCTTTTGCATTCACTGCCTAGGCTTCTCTTCTTTTTCCATTTTTCATTTAAATAAAAAACAATTCTGCCTTGTGTTGCATTAAATACCACATTTGTGTTTTCAGTTTGAATACTGAAAATGGATCTCATTACAAACAGGCATATCTTTCTGGACAACCTAGCTCCTTAAGTAAAGGGATCTCAAGTCTACAAAGATCAAAATGCATAAGAAAATGTTAAGTTGGGGAAGCTGTTTAGTGGTCAAAGTCCTAGATTTACAAGCCAGCTGCATAATCAAATCAGGTCTCTTCTATTTTGCTTCAAAGTCACAATGGCAGGTGGGTTTGAGGACTTGCAGGACAGGTTTGTTGAAAATCCACCACCTCTAGAAATGCATACAGCAATAGGAAGGAAACTAGACAAACTAGCAGGGAAGCAGCTTAAAAGCACTTATTTTGCTTTCCATGCATTTGGAAGACATCTTTTTTTTTTTAGATTTGTTAGTCCTCACTAGCCAGAAGACTGCAAGAAATCATCTCTTTTCTTTATTCAGACCCTAACTAATGTATAGAAAAGCATTGAACTGCGTGCTTGTTAAAAGGAAAAATTATGTACTGGGATCTTGGCACGGGGAATCACATCTTCCAAACAAGACAATCACTGCCTAGTGGCAATCAGGTTGTCTCTTGCATGGGTTTTTGCAATGGCATCTTCAGCTAGATCGGGAGTGACCCCTCAAACCACTATTTTGCTCAGTTCTTGTAATCCAGCAGCCCACACTGCTAGCATACCTGTGATTTCCTCTGCTTTGAGAAAAGAAAGAACTGAGAGCATGATCTGGACTTCCATTAGGCTGCTTTAATTAAAAACATATTGAAACTCTCAGTTTCAGATGAAAGTAAACTCAAATTCAGCATGATCATTTTTTTACTGGAAATGCGATTTATTAGGATGAAGTTGGTTTCTTCATATTTGAAAATTACAATATCCTATAAAGTCTGTTACTCTGGGCACTCATATTTCATAATGAGTACATCTCTAAAAAGAGCCAAAAAAATGGTCTGAAGAGAGGAGGAGAGTGGGGAGGAGACGGAAGAAGAGAGGCAGAGGGAAGATGTTGAGGGAGAGGGAGGGGGAGAGGGAGGGCAGAAGACATTTTTTATGTATTTCAGTGTAGGATCACTTATTCCAGCAAGACTACACTGTTTTACACTGAATGACAATCTAAACTGACATGACTAGATCAGTACCTAAACCCCTGACTCAGTAGCTAAGAACCTAAAAAGCAGATCACCCACTAATCCTGGCTTTTTTTATATATACATGTATGTAAAACAATCATTAAAATTTTTTATGGTAGTTCATTTACTTGTTCCTCTCCAAATAATGACATTTCCATGGTAATCTTTTTTATCTTCAAAGCTTTTATCCTAGCTTTACAGGATTTCTACTGTACAACAGCAGTGTTCACTGAAAGCTATCAGCAATACCACAACTCATCTGTAAATATTCCAGTAAATGTTCTTTGGGACAGACACTTTCCAACGTGAGAGGAAACATGTAGTGAGTCAGAAAATAGTATGAACCTCTTCCCTTGGATCCAGATTCTTCAAACTCTTAAACACCCTCAGTATTGACCAGATGACACAAGAATGTACAATACTTCATTCTCTGGTAGAAATGATCCGCGGCTTTCAGAATCAGATACCTTGCTTTAATATTAAAGTGGCTTAAGTAATACAGATGTAGACAGATAACATTCCCTATTTACAAATTATATGGTTGCTTTCTAGCAAAACAACATGAAATGTTTACTTACAAACTCTTAACCATAGGTATTGACACCTTTGCCTTTTTACATGAGTGTTCATCAGAACATCCAATAACTTTCCTGGAAGATTAGTGATATTTTACTCTATGGTTAACTAATAAAGCATTAAAATAAATTGCTGAACTCAAAAGCATGAATAATTCTCTATGGGAACATACTGCAGAGAGAAGCATATCATGTGGCTGGATGAAAACATCCCTGATATGGTTCCTGAGGAATAACTGCATTCGTTCTTCATGCAGCCATCACCTTCTTTGCAGTAGAGCAGTCTGTTTACAGTGCTACATGTGATTTCCCATATCATGACATCTGATTCGTGTTTTTGCTATTTGCCAACACCATTTGATGGGATCCATTCATTCACTGAAAACACAAACCTATTGGAAGTGATGCTTATCTCGCCATAACCATCAGCAACACAGTCATACAAGAAGAAATCCATTAAAGCTATATATTTTACCTTCTAAACACATCTGCATTTTTCCAACTAAGAATTAATTTTATTCAGTGATTTATTAAATTCCTTCAGGTAACAAGTTGAAGTTTGCTGGAATTAACAAACTTAATATCAGTAAAGCACAGCAGACCTTAATGTGTATCTGAAAAGACAGTTTTAATTATTTTAGTGTTTGCATTCTTTGTATAAGATTTTTCCTTATTTTATGGCTTATACTGAAGATTGGCGTAAGTGAAAGAGATCAGAGTCCTAGTTAGCTAGTTTTCTTAACTAACATTCTTTCACCAAGCTTTTAGCTTCTGCTTTTCTGTCCTTGTTATAACAAACATCTTCGCATTTGAAGTAATAAAATGCCATGCATTCCCATGGACAAAACCAGAGCTTAAAAAAAGCTCAGAAAAGATTTTGCACAGTTCACATGTCAGACAAACTTGTATAGGCTCAAACTGCAACAGAAAACAAAGATCAGAAATTCCTTGAGGTCTGTACATATGCATTCACTAAAGTTGTCTGTAATTCTTGAGTGATATGGTACAATGTTGTACAGGAACAGAGAAAACAATGAGCAGTTTATAAAAATCTCCTTTACTAGGAGTGCGAGAAGACAAAAGCAAGCAAAGACAATGAGAAGCCTGCATGCAGATTCCAAAGCTATTTCAGTCATGGGAATGCAAACATGGATCAGCCTTGTTTTTCAGTAAGATGTAATGAAGTGACTCATAATACAGAGACCAAGTATGAATTAGCATGGTATAACAATGACATGGGTACTGAAAATGTGAGAATTATATACAAATGCTACTTGGTGGAAGAGAAATCTTAAATTATGTCAACATTATCTACATAAATATATGTATGTGTGTATGTGCATTATGTGCAGCCTGAGGGCATTATGTGCCCCCTGACTTTTAGCAAAGAAAAGTTTAAACATAATTTATTTTTAGTTATACTCTTTTAATTATTCTTTACCTTATACTGGGTCACTTGATGCTCCCCCTGCCAAATTCCCACAGAAGGGTGGAGAAGGAAGTTCTGTCAAAAAAATCCAGTCACATTAAACTGAATGGTGAACAGTGGTTCTTACCTAGCAAAGAATTTACCTAAGATTTTTACATTCCATAGGCACCAGTTCTACAGCAAACATCATTCAAATGATAGTCTGCAGTGTGTGCATGCATGGGTGTGTGTTTGTGTGTGTCTGGATACTGTCTTTTCTGTGACCATATTAAGCTGTAGGAGTGCTTCAAAAATGCGTTCCATTGTAAGACCGAGGTCCTAGATCTCCCTGTTTTGCTTAATTCCCAAATTTATGGCTTCCAGGAGAGTTTCAAAGGATAGAGTCTTAAGCTTTGTCTCTGTTCTGGTCCTTGAGCGTCAGACCCACTTTTCTCCCCACCAGCTCCTCCGTGTAAGGTGATCTGCCACAAATTGCCATGCTTCCATGACACAGGAAATACTGCAAATATTATTGTGCTGCACACTGTGTAAGCTTCTTTGTACATCTCCCGGGCCTCGGTGAATGGCAAGGCAATAAAGTGAATTTCTATAAAGTGCTTGAGTGGGGACTTCTATTTCCTACACTTACTCTGAAGTCCTGAACAGAACTGTGAAATAATTGATGGTGATGGCAATGTAAATTACAGTCTGGATAGAACTTAAAATATCCAAGATAGACACTATGTTTATTAGTGATGTGGCTTCAAAACTGTATCAGTGTGGTATCAGAGGTATGATAAATACCAAGACTAACTCTGAGACTAAAACTCTCATGCCTGCAATGGCTTTTTATGTCTGGCTTTTTAGCATGAGGATTGCAAAAGGAATGTAAACTGTATTCTTACAGTGAAGTTCTTTCTCTAGTACATATGGACATCAAGCCATACTGGAAACTGAATTTCATTTTCAAAGTGGTAATTTTGTAATTTGGCCACATACTAGGTCATCATGAGGAACATAAATTAGACTCACAGTTTTGACACAGGCATTCACCATAATATTTATTATAAAAATAATTTCTCATTTTCAGTTAGTATCACTGTGTGAAACTTTGCAATTCTGCACAGTCAATACTTTAAACAGTAAGAAACCATTTATATATATATTTTTTTTTAATGGATATCATTTAAATAATAAAGATTTTAGCTGCTATGCATGAGAAGTAATAGCCCAAATTGCAATAATGAAAATAAAAGCATCTGGAGTGATGCACATAATGGAATGATTGTAATGTACCTCATCACAATACTGATTATCATGAATTCCAGGGGGAATATGACATCTATTTAAAAATCCGTATTCTGTCTTTTTTTGTTTTTCTAGATCTACCTTTTAGGTTCAAGTGACCATAAGTAGTAACGAGATAAAAAAATTTTAGAGCATACTTAAGTAGCGATAAGAAATTCAACCAAAATGTCTTTCTGAGACAATATTCAATTAATTCTTAATCATGACAACAGGAGATCTTTTCCGCTTAAGTTGCCATGCTCTCCATAAAAACCTGTCCAAAATATTCAAGCTTCTGTTCACCAATGTTCATAAAAGTACTTAGATTAATTACAAGCATAAATATAAATATTCTGGTCAAATTGTATTTTGGAATTTTTTTTCCATTAAGTCTTAGCAAATTTTCCATTGGGTTTTTAATTTTCACTACCTTTTTTAAAATATCTGAACCACGCCACCTTTTCCAACAATGTAGTCTTAACTCTGCTAAGTTGTCTTCATAACTTTGGAGAAGACTGATGAGGAACTAGACACCTATGAAATGTCATCATGTTTGATTGTAGTGTGCTAAGTTTTTTAATTGTTAATTTGTTTTCTGTTATTTTCTTTGGTTAGTTCTTCTTCAACAGAAAATGTCTGCACTCTATCAAAATGTCAAGACATACCATTGTTCATCTTAATATAAATCTTAATTCTGGGAAAATGAGGAAAATGTTCCCTTTCTGCAAATTCAGAAACGATCTTAAAACAGTCAGTGAAGTCAGTTGATACCGAATCACCTTTGTTTGATATGGATACAAAATTTTCATAATAATCTGACAAGTATTCCATGGCTCAGGTTCAGGAACTACAACTCAGTGTTACACCACAAGATTTTGTGTATGGCACTAAGCTGGAAAATAAAACAGTAGAAGGACAAGAAAAAAAATACTGTGATCTTATGTCAATGTGCATAGGTCTCCAAAATGTTAATCTCACATGAACTTCATCCTCCAGTGGAACTAAAGGGTTTGTCATGTGGTTTAAAAATGTAGGGGGCATGTTTTGTAAATTACTTTCCTAGTGGGGTGTCAGAAAATGGAGAAAACACCATCCAGATTTCACATTTGCGATGGATACCTCTGAAGTGAAAAGTCTTAGAGTGGAAAATGGGTTTTCATAATTAGTTAAGGGTTTTCATTATTAGTTAAAGGCAAATTTTAGAAAAGAGTGGTTTAGACGTGAACTCATATGCATGTGTCTGCTTATGTCTTCATATCCACAGAGAGAATAGTATCAGTGCACATCATTATACCAACATCTAAACAAGCCTGTGTGTTCTTTAGAGCCTGACACTCCTGAAGGTGTGTCGTTTTAAAAGATACATATACAAAAGCTGCATATACATAGTTATGTTTGGGAATCATGTCAGAGAAAACCTTAGCATGGAAAGAAGCCTGATGACTATTAGACCCTCCAAGGTTTCAATACCAGGCTCTTAGTCACTTCTTGTGTAGTCCATGAAGTTGGTCTCAATAGCTTCCCTGGGTGTTTAGCAGGACAGCAAAATAAGAAAAAACAAACAAACAAACCCAAAACAAACAAACAAAACCAAAAAACACACACAAAAAAAACCCCAAACCAACAACAACAGAAAAACACTGTCAGGAATCTGGCTTCAGTTAAGTAGAAATAAGTAAGCAAATTCAGAGTTTCCAAAAGGTAGAGGTGCTGCATTGCTTGTGCATCTGAGAAAACTGGAGTCACTTCTGGAAATGCGTGGAGTTAGCACTTCACTACAATGTTGCTCAAAGATTCAACACTGGGAACCAGATGGAATGAAATCCCACTCTTCCCCTTCTGCAACTGTTCTGAGTCTGGGTTGGTAACACACATGGTGCCTACAGCTGGCAGTATAGCACAGTCAACAACAAATGTGCCTAGTAGTGACCAAAGAGAGTTGTAACATAGTCAAAGAGTAAGCAATATCTCCTCCCGTTGCCTTGTAAGCTATTGTGCTAGTTTTCAGTTAAAGCACGCTCAAATGCTTTTCAGTTTCCTTTTCACATCTGTACAGAAGGCATTAAGTTGGTCTCCAGTCACATAGACTCGGCTCAGGTGGATACTTTGTTCCTTAGAAAGAGACATAAACTTATGTGAATGACTTGCATTAATGTCTTGGTTTAGATTCAGGTTAATTATCGCAAGCAGTTGATGGTCCAAGCAGTTGGGAGGCACTGCAGCTGGGAGGTGCCACAGCTGGGATAAACAACTGAACCAGCCAACAGGATATTCGATACCATACTGACATCATGCCCCTATAGAAGGGGAGAGCTGGTCTAGGGTAGAGGAACCTGTTTTCAGCTTGTTTCAATGTGTATCTTCAGTGTGGCCAGAGCGTGGAAATTTGACATCTCGAGCACAGATAGAGCCTTCCTGGCTTCTATTACTTGCTTTATAAATTGTTTCATTAGTAGTGTTGGTTGGGTTTTTTTAGCCTTTCATGTTATTTTATCAGACTGTCCTTATCTCAACCCCTGGGATCTCACCTCTTTTCTTGCTCCTGATTCTCCTTCAAATACCACATGAGGGGGTTTGGGATGGAGAAGCAGTGGGTGAATGGCTGTGTGGTGTTTCACTGCCCACAGAGGTTAATGCATGACAATGAATTATGGTTAGTCTTAGTCCAAAATAGATTCATAAGGACTGGACTTCCCTTTCCTTAATTTCTATGCCTATAATGCAAATGCCTACATCTGAGCTAGTTACCCCAGGTTTTCTAACTGTTCGAATAAGAAGCAGACACTTTTAAAGGTATGTTCATCTACCCTATTAGTTGATCACTTTAGGATGGTATGAACTGCACCACGGAAATGCCTTTTCCTCTCTGCTCGCTATGAAGGAAATACAGACTGGCAACAATAAATTCATTTCTCATGGGATTAATCCCCCTATGCCTTTTAAGTCCACGACCATCTTGTACAAGACACTTCCTCTAGATGTCCACGGTGTCATTCTGAGCCTTGGAGTCTTTGTGCAATGTCCATGCAAGAATTTATTTTTGCCATTTGGGTTTTTCTTAACCTACTGTGATTTATGTTTTTTTCCTGAAGGGTTATGTTCAGTAATATTAAATTTCTAAATATTAATTACAAAACTTCCATGAATCTACATAATATACTTCCAAGGGCAGTTGCTATAACCTTTGAAAGGAGGCTAGGTGTAAGCTGTGTCCTCACTGCCAGGCACCTTTGCAAGGTTTCCTAGTGGCAGGTGGATATACTGTAGAGTTACAGTCCATAGGTGGGCAAGTGCAGTTTCTGTGCTTCGCCACAGGAGGAAGAATCTGTCTCAGCCATTCTAAGGCTGAAACCGGATCTGTTAAGTTGCTGGGGCTCCATCCGTTAATTACCCCGAGGATTACGTCTGACGCCTTCAGCTGGCTTTGGAAATGGTATGGAGCCAAAAGAAAGAAAGGGGCATGAACCTCTTTGATTTGCAAAAGTCTGAAGCTAGTCAGTTGAAGGTGCTATGCTTTACAACACTTGAATTTGTCATTCTCACCTACTGCAGCATATGCTGTGAATTGTAGCAACCCTACATAGAGATGAACAGTGCAAAAATAATTGTTCTATGTTTATTTTTAATTAGTCCAGTGATTCTTATTTATATAAAATATCAGAAAGTTACACATTTGCACTTACATGAGTATTTTAATACCATTAGTTATCTACTCTAAAGCTGCTTAAGTACTGGCTGAATTTTATGTAGAGAGAAACAAAGATTTTTTTTTCCAGCAGGATAACTGGTTTTGAATGTTCCTGTTTGGAGTGATCTATGGGTTATCTGGAATCATATAACAGGAAGGATTTTTTAGAAAATAGCTGGTTGCCTGATAGAGTCAAAAAGTAGCTGCTGCAGCAGTAAATTTCTGCCATGGTTTTGCATAAAAGCATACCTAAATGGGGAAACTGAGCATTTTATTTCGGAAGCACATATGAGAAATGAAATTGTCACAAGTGACAAAAAAATGGCTATTTCACCTGTGAAGGGATACATATAAAATCAAAGTGTGCCATGAAATTGGAGTCTCGGGTACATTTCAAAATGGGGAAAAAAATCAGCATATTAATGTTGTTTGTATATTTTCAGCATCCCTGCAGTCACCTTGTACTTAGCATTGCCCATGAAACGATGGCAGAATCAAACCAGGTAAATATTTATTTAGCTCTAAGGTATTAAGACTAATCCCGTCAGTTTTCCCCTCTGTTTTCCTTTCACACAAATGTGAAAAAGTTAGCACATGCAAACTTTAATTCACTAGTGGTAACCCATGGGGATATAGAGCCATTTCAACTTACGTTGCAAAAGCCATTACAAAATCATTATATTTTTGCTGTAAAATAGGAGAAAAGTTTTAAACTTTGCAGTGCAGTGGCTCTTAACTTACTGGCGGAACAGAGGTTTCCATACAAAGTGCCGAACCCCATCATTTCATGGGAAGAATTTTGTAGTGAGGATTTCTGTGCTGTGACCAGGAGCCAACAGATGCTTGGTGGAGTTTCACTGGATCGGTTTTACAACAGTTCAGAAAAAAAATAAGTGAAAGAACATGGTCAAAATCCTTTTCTTCTTTTGCATCAGCACAGCTTCTTTAATAGTTAACACTTGTACACTCTGGAATTGTGCCATGCATCTTAACTCTTCTTTACCCAATTTATGAGATATGCGTGCCACACTACCCTGCCAAAGCTCTGAAGTGGGGCTCTGGTGTGTTGCAAACACATCTTCCAGATATGCACTTCTGAGTGCAACAAGCTTTCTGCTCCTGTAGTTGTTCTGTTCTGCTTCTTCAGCAGATTTCCAAGAATTGAGGAAATAAAAGCAAGCGCATGCCTTCTCTTTTATCTGTCTATACAGGATGGCTTTAAGCCACTGTTTCAGTGAACACGGTGGGCTCTTGATGAGATCTTTACCACAATAGTTTTTTCCTGCAAAGCTGCTTCATCACACCTTGTACAACTTTCAAAGGACTGAGTAAATTGAGTTAGGTCTCTTCAGAGCCCTGGCCTCATTTCTTGCTCTAATATACTTCAGTTCTTGAGACCTAGTTAGGCTAGTCATGCATTCACACATGGTGTAGCCACCTTTACTTCATTGTGTTACCTGTGAGCATTGAAAAACCATATTAATTGCATTCTCATACAATTATGCTGTATTTATTTTTTGCTTCTAAAGTGTGATTGGATTGAAATTGATATGCATACATGAGGTTATTGACACCTACAGTCATTACCAATGCAGCAGAGCAAATTATTATTCCTTTTTATTATTAAAAATAAAGGGGAAAAAAATCTTCTGCTACAATGAAATTGAAATGGACTTTTTTTGTGTGTATTTTTCACTTCAATGTTACATTATGTTCTCTATTATGTACCTCTAATTATTTCATCTTTAAAAAATATAGACCACTTGCCAATGAAAAATGTTGTTCAAAAGGAAAAGCCAAAATGACTTATTAAAAAAATGTCAAAATAAGCAGTTGGTGTTTCTAAAATGAAACATTTCAGGTCTTTTTATATTGATTCCATATTTTTTCAGTTGTAATTATTTGCCAAATTACACTTACTGGTGTGAACAATTTTGGTCACTTTAAAAGTGTACTTACAGTGATTTCTCTAGTAAATGAAAAAAAGAAAGTATCTATCCCTGCTGTTACAACAATAAAGAATGTAAAAATATGCATTGTAAAATGGAGCAGTAACAATAGACACAGTCATAACAGCAGAATGAGAAACAGTACTTCTGTTTCATGAAAGTAATCCAGTAGACATTTTCCAAGCTGTCTACACTTAACAGTCATGAGTGTCCTATAACTATATCTAAAAGCAGCCCTTCTACCAACATCACATAAAACACTCCTTCATTTCCCATGCTGGGGTTCCTTTCTTGCCTAAGTTAGAATCTGTGTTTGGGTCTCCAATAGCATTTCCCTGCATCAGGACATTAATGACTTCTTTATCAGTGCTCATGCAATATTCTCTGTCTACTGACGATGTCTAACATAGTAAACCTAATTCGGTAAATAGCATTTTACAAGTTTCAGCTATCTTTTAGTCTTGGAGGTTCTCACTAGCACCATTATTTTAGCCTTTTTGAAACTGCTCTGTGACAAAGTCTTCTTTCAATTCACTTACATTTTCTGATTAACAAAACAGTTTGGGTCAAATTTCTCACTCACTGTAATCAAGTCACATATATTCTATATATATTCTATTCTATATTGTTAAGGTTAGCACTCAGACTGAATTCTACGTGTGTCAGTGACATCATTTTGGTCTCACCAGCATATAAAATAAAGAGTGTGCATAAGTCTTTGCAGGTTTAGGTCTCTCATAAGACAAGTTGCATCTACTATACAAAAATTAAGGACTATAGCTTTTTTCCTCCTGGAAAAGAGTACATAATTTAGGCTATTTTCCACACAGACAGAACCAAAACCACCTTTTCTTCTCATACGATCTGCCAGAATGCCAACACCCTGGTTCTTATGGCTCATATCCTTACAAGTGAAATTGCTTAATGTTGTCTCACATGAGTTGGTTTTCTTGTTTATTTATCAGATTATTAATAAGAATATTATCACTAAGAACACAAATCATTCTGATTTCGTAGAAGCTTTTTTATTCATCTGCAGTTTATTTAAACCCCACGCTAGCAAAACCTTTCTAAAGAATTATATCATTATTCAGCTCATGGAAAACCATCAGCTTCCAAAATGCTCTAAAGAGTCATACTAGGTGTGGCAGGGGTTAAAGATGAATGGGATCTCTTACTTCTCTGTATTTCCTATTTTATTTATTGTGAGTTTCCTTCAACTGAATGCAAGCAGAGGAAGAACATAGCTGATAAAGAAGTTCTAAAGCTAACATAAAGTGGTCATTTCCACTAGAAATGAATATCCAGCTAATGGCAGAAGTCTACAGTAGGAATGTGGAGTCATCTCTGAAAATGCAGCTCATGAAATGGATGCTGCCCTTCTTGAACCACATGAAGTCATTTACACAGCCAAATTATAAATAATAGCAAATTTTTTCATAGCAATTGAAGAGACTAACAGAAAAATCAAGCAGTTCCACAAATGTGCTACTAGCCTGCAGAGTCACAAGATAATGGGGCTGACAGCTCTCACTGCCCCAAAAGTGAATACAGCCACTGTTGTGGTGCTTCATGACTGGGTAGCTCTGGGAGAAAAATCTGAAAAACAGGATTTGTCAGGTTGGCATCGTTCTTCATGCTCATCAAATTGTTTAGTGAGCTTAGCTGAAGCAAAAAGTGAAACAGGATAGCAGCTGGTGTAAAAAGATCCTTAAACAACATTTGATAGATGACGTATGTGAGAGAAAGCATGGTTCTTTGGCTGAGGGAGGGAGAATTGCAACAAAGACCTCAATTTATTTTTGCCATTCTACCTATTATACCTAGGATTACCACAGAAAACAAAGAAATAATAGCATTGTTCCTTTCAAGTGCAAAGCGTGACTGACTGTGTTTCATTCTGCTCTATTCCTTCCGTAGATTAAAGCCCAAGAGTTACGACTATGTTTTCACACCAAAATATAGATACATGAATAAATCATTAAAAAAAATTATCATCTGCTGCAGGGCAGATGTTAACAAAGCACTTGTAGTACAGAAGTGAAATTGATATAAAGAACATTTGCAAACAACTCTAGGATCGGGAACTGTCAAAAGCTAAGAGATTCATATTTAATGTGGGTACTTTCCTCTAATGCTGATGTATTAAAAAAAGAGACACCATATGCTCAGGGGTGGGAACAGGGTGGATATACCAAAGTAGCATTATATAGAAACTATAATAAAATCACTGTTGAAGAATTGATCCCAGATGACATGCTGTTGAATGTACTTGGATGTAAATGAGCTGACAAAAAATAGATAATTAAATGTATAATTAGACCTTGGAACCTGCTGTTGAAGGATAGTTTTGAGTATGCAACTAATTTTACAATGGATTAGCCAGTGTGAGTTTGTGGGCAGGAGAATTATGTTTTACGGACTTTGTTTCTCAAGGTATTTGCACTTACATGCAACTTAGAGCAAGTTTTCATCCTTTTAATTGAGCTCTTCTCATACTTACAGCTACACATGTGTGTGTTTTACCAGTTATGTCTGTATACTTCCTTGACTGTGCCTATTAAAGGATGACATTAGAAAGTCAGGTGTTTCAGTACTGTACATCTCATATAAAATATTCCTTTAATTTAATTTATTTTGTGTAAACTGAAAAGAGGTCTTTTGGATTTCTCTTGCATGCTGGCCTGCTTAGGATTATGTAATCCTTTTTGATCGGATTAAAATAAAGGAAAAAAATTCTGAAGCCTTGTGAACTCTTAAATAAGGTGTAGGTGTACCATTGCTCGCTCCTTCTATCCCCTCCTCCCCCCTCTCACACCCCCCCCCCCCAGTATTACTGCAAACCTCATTTCCGCAGAATCTGAAAACATTTGTGAATTTGGAACCGTTTCCAGCAAACGGCAGAATGGCTCATTCTGTAGGACTGAAACAATGAAACTGTAAATATTTCCACAATGAAATATTGATACTTCACATTTAAATGATGCTTTTGTTTAGAAACAGACCTAATTTGAAAGGGCCAGAAATGTTTCTAAAAGCAACAAAATAGAGTGATTTTTTTTTTTTTTTTTTTTTGGCACAACAGAAATTACATTTTTCCTATATTTTGGCTGGACAACCAAAGAAAAAAACAATCCACTATTCATGTGCTCTCAATCTACACAGACTTTTTCCTTGTTATATAGCAAGTTTTATCATGAGGTGAGGTAACAGTTACATAATTGCAATTTAGGTGTAGTTATTATCAATAAAGGTGCTCTTCTCCTTTACAGGAATGAGGATATTTATTTCTTTATTAATGCATCTTTCTCTTATATACAGGAATAGTTAAAGTGATGCAAGATTTTTATGTAGGTGAAGACTTCAACCTCATTAACATTTTCCATGTGCACCGGTGTACTCCTGTTTGTGTAAAGTGTGTCTGTGTAAAGACACACCTTGGGACAAACCAATGAATGGTCAGGTTAAAGCAGAGTTGTAGAGATTCTATATGCTTCTAACAACATCTATTAAAAAAGCTGTATAGAAATGAACCACTCTGTGCACAGAGACTTGGTTTTAATGTTTAACAAAGTTCTCTCTGTTTACAAGTTGCTTTTTTTCAAAGAATTGAAAGCATGTAGGTTCACTCTGGGCTACTCTTTTCAGGGTGAAAGTAGAAGGGAAAATTCTGAATTTAAGTATGTAAGTAAAAGTGTAAAAATAGGTGTCTAAAAATAATATGCATTCTGCTTTGCCACTCAAAGTTTTAAAAGACTGTGACTTAAAATCCACTCAAAAATAATTCAGAGACTGAAACTTCATTTAATTTCAGGTTGATGCTATTTTTTATAGATATTAAAAATGGCATAATAGAAACTGCCATGTACACAGGCTTTGTGCGCAGAAACCTACAGGTGTAATAAGGTGGCTTTTTCTTAATAAACCACAGCATGTTTTAAGCTGACACTGTTTTTTTAATTCACAGAAGTTAGTGTGTTTTCAAGTACAGAATATGGATGTAAGCAGCTGGAAATACAGCATGTTACTGCAGTTACCTTGTGACTTTACCTTGATGCATCTTTCACATATTACATATCCAAGCTGTATCCCTAAGACACAGGCACACACACAACTTTTTTGTTCGTGTACTCCAGTCATCATACTCTGGAAAATCTGCTGCACTTAACAATCAATTCATAGAGGAAAAGAGTGAAAAAGTAGAGAAGTAAAGTAATAAGATTACACCATTTAGAGTAGGTAAAATCTTGCCAAGGTTCTAATTTCCAGGGATAAGAATAAGCACTCTCAAGGAAAATGAAAAGACTAAGGGAGGAGCAGTTCAGAAGATGAAGAGAGTAAGTCTGAAAAGAAAAAAACAGCAAGTTCCTCCAGGGAATTCTAAACCTGCTTATTCTCCCATAATTAAGTGAAGCAGGTGTAACAGCACCGATACTAAAAATGAATAAAGGTTCCCATTAAAATGAATGTTAAAATTCCCTTTTCCTCGAATCAAGAACTAACTTACTGCTGAGTCTGGGATCATGTCAGTGAACTGAGACAATGAAAACATCATGAAATGCAGGTATGCACTATAAAATTGTGACCTCATTGGGATTTTTTTTTTTTTTTCTGGAAGTCATCTTTCTTCTTTTTGACCCTGTAGAAATGCATATTCGGTTCAGTTTTCTTTAGTCATGAAGGAAATACCTGCTGGACAGCAAGAATCCTCTTACAGAGCTGAATCAGGACTAGGGTAATTAGCCTTCCTCCACCACTATACCACATAGCCTCTGGATGAAGCTGCAGGCCAGTGGCTCTGTCTTGTGCTGGAAAATCATCCAGACAGTGGAGGTGTGCCTGGAGGCAAATCTTTCTGGCCACTGGAGAGACCATCGCCAAGGGCAGGGAAGTGAGACTGAAGTATAGGGATGTCCAATTGGCACCCAAGCAGACTGGGCAGCACTCTCATCTGCTGACTAGTAGTTTTGGCTAGGGAGGAGCCCCAGGGGGAGTGACATGAAAACCAAAATTTAGCACCCTCCCTCTGCTACACCAGCTACTCCCCAGCTACAGACCACAGAATGGTCCTTTGGGTTTCTCTCTGTAACTGTACCACTACACACTCACTTCTGAAAAGTTATGGCAACAGCCCTCACTCGCTCGTTTACCCCTTTTCCTCTTCTCCACCTGTTCCCTTCCCCTCTCTTGCTTTCTTTCTAGTCATCTTCAGTATCTAATGCTTGTGCCTAGAAAGAAATGGAGTTTTAGAACAAAATAATCAAACTGTGCATTTGTTCATACAGACACATATGAATCAAGGGTGTTTTGTACTTATTAGCATAAAACATCACAATTTATTGTAACTATATGAAGTATATGAAAAGAGAAAAGCAAGAAAACAGACATACAGAAGGAGAGCAAGAGACTACAGTGAATGGAAGCAAAGCAGAAAGAAAACAGAGGAAGCATTATCTTGCAAATATTCTTCCAAGAGGAATCCTTAAGATTTCTGTCCTCTTTTTCAGTGAGGTAAGTGGCAATCAGAGAGATCTGACTGGAAATCGTACCATTTCCTCATGTATTATTTTTTGCCTGTCAAAAATGCACGAGGAATTGTCAGCTGGGAGCCTTAAACCTCTTGGCTGAGAAAATGGGAATCTCAGTTGTAGACTGGATGGTATGTACACCTGACCATGGGTATGAAACATAATGTTGGAAGGTGATTATTGTCTCAGTAATTGCATTAATCTTTTGTGAAAAAAACAAACAAGCAAACAAACAACACATGAGCTTTGGGACTTTTCTCAGGCACATAAAAGTTCTCACACAAGTGTGTGAGAGCAGGGCCGCTCTGTGTGCAAAAGAACGAGTAACTTAGATTTCTCCTTAAAAGGATAGTCTTTAATCAAAACTAGATTTAACTATGCCATCTTTAATAAGCAAAGTACTGGGCAAATATATTTGACAAATATCATTTACCATGTGACTGTATGTATGTTATTCTTGGCTAAGCTTGCTTATGGTTTGAATCAAATCTTTCTGTGAGATGATAATCCAGATAATTTTTCATTATATTGTATGCAAAAAGCTAGGAAATGTGAGAATAATCCAACTTTACCACATATTCTTAATCTTAGTAATTTCATAGTACCTGTGCTGGTTATAGACCATCCTTCCCCCAGAAAATTCTTAAATGTATCCAATAGGATTACAAACATAATTTACCATTGATAACCCAAACTTTGTGCATTGTAGGGTGTTGTCTGTCTGAAACACATTCATGGGTGTTCAGAGCACCAAGTCCACCTTTGGGTCAGGAGATGCATGCACATAAATATGCATCCCACATTCTTTGGTCTTGCTGGAACCGCTGTCAATCAGGCCTGCTACACAGCCTACAGATATGCTTTTCCATGGCTTTCTAGACGAGGAATTGGACAGGCACCTTTCTCCATACAGCACAGAAAATAGTAACTCTGGCTGCAGTTTTGCTGAAGCACATGCAGTGACACAACTATTCTTCCTTCAGCTGGAGGAAGGAAGCAGAAACACAACCACCTGTTAGTAAATTCCAGAAACTCTGTGTAACAACAGGCTAAATATCTCATCCAGCTGGAAGCATGTGGAAAAAAGGGCAGGTTTTGTTTGGGGTTGGTTTGGTGTGGTTTTATTTTAAAGGATCATAACGGGTGGTGGTGTGTAAGCTTCGCCAGGAGGCCCCATCCCATCCATTCGAATGGAAGCGAGAGTTTTCAGAAAAGCATATTGTTCTGCTACAAGTCCATTTGCCGATTCCCACTGATGTGAATAGCTCTTCATTCCAGTGGGAATTTGTGCCGTCACTTCAAATGTTATGCATATAAGTTAATTTCACACTGCTTCAGGACTTTGTTTTCAAATGACCAAAAGGGTTAAGCACAGAGAAGTAAATGCTTGCCAAACACCCTGGTATCAATTAAGGGTATGGGCCTTTTTCATGGGGGCGGGGGAAGTGCAGGTGGGTGGACAATGGCCAGAAAGAGAAGCAAACATGGACTGGAAATAAAGTACAGTCTTTTGTATTTCTGCAGTTCAAAGATGCTTTTGAACAGGACTGCTGCCAACTGTGGAAAACCATCTTTTTATGGAAAAAAAAATGCCAGTTAACAACAGATTTACAAGAACTGAGCCAGTGTGTCCTATATGCATTTATTCAATATTATGCAAGATTAATTGTTTGAAGCATCATGCCTTCAGGAGTGTTCTAAGCATTGGGGAGCCAAATTTAGCCTTGATATCATGAAGTCAAATTTCCTTTTGTATCACAAAGTCCCCAGGATGCCTGATTACAACAGTGCTGAATCTGGCACGGGAAGATGCTACCTACAGACTGGGCACAGTTCTGTTTAAATATGACAAACTGCATTTGTTTCTTTAGCCCACATGAATCGATGTACATATTTTGGTGCTAGACCTTCAAAACATTTTATTTTAAAAAGACCTAATGTCTTTTGTTGTTTTGGAATGACAAGAAATGAAAATATTACAACAGATGGCAATTTGATTATAGTTGTCACAAATAGGATTTTAAGGGTTGCACTCTCAATTACACTATAGCCCCATTATATTTCCTGCACATCCTAAGAGTGCCTTAAACTTGGTGTAAATGTAATTATGAGATGCAATTTGCTTCGGCTGTTAACTATAAAAGGGGATTTATCTATATATAGGACTCATCTATGCAGGGAAATAGAATTACACCCAATTAAAACATCTACCTGGAATGTTACATCAACAAAGCCATATCAGTATAAATTATTCTGCTACAATTAGGCTTATCAATTTTCCCATGTATAAAGGCTTTTAGCATAAAGAAAAAATGGGCTGTAATAATTATTATATTTATTCAGGTTTACTGGCATGGTGGAATATATTCGTTTCCCTGGAATCAGAACAGCAAAGAGTTGAACAACTGAGTAAAGGACCAGGCTTCAAAAGTATCAGAAGACAGAGAAAACCTCCTTTTTCCCTTTAAATAAACTGTCACACAAATCTTCTTACACACTTTTGGAAAAGATCCTGTCTACCACCTGAGCAACCCTGAATTCCAGTCCCAGAGAAAATTGGCATGAGAACAGATTTGTACTAGCTAAGGATTAGACATACGGATTTACATTGATTTCACAAAACTTTGGGAGTCCCCCCCAAGTTATGTTGGTTTGTATAGCAAAATGTTGATCAATGTTGTATGTCCATCGTGGCTAGCAGTTTGCCTCTAGGAACTCTTCCCCTGAGTTCTGTTTTATTTCACAGTTACAAATTAATGAGGCCAGTTAATTGGCAAACATTCAGTGTGGCTGAAAACCAGATGAACGTACTATTGTGAGCATCTGACAAACTTAGCCATGCGTAGCTTTGAGAGGAACTGCTGTTCATGTCCACTATTGAAGGAAATGTTCAAATATTACACCATATTGCAGAAAGCATGGAGTTTATACAGAACCTGCTCCCAGAAGATGTCTCAGTAGCAGGTATGGTATATACAGCTATTCATTATTTTCCTTCAAGTTTTGCAAGGATAGTGCATTGGAATGAAAAATAACATCTACATTGTAAAGAAGCAAGACTCTCAACCCAATTCCTTTGAGCTTCTGTATTTTGCTGTCAAAAATCTGATTTGGGGATACATCCATTGTGCCCACAACAGGGGCGTACAGATCAGTACTGAGATGCAGCAAAGAAGTTAGTTCCTAGAAAACTCACCTTTAGTTTTGTAACCTGGTTGCAGTCTGCTCTAATTCTGAGACATCCCTTAGCTGGACTCCTGGGACATTGTGCAAAGGCATGAATCCCCTCTTTACCTCGGAAGCAGCCACCTTGACCTTCCACTGATAAGAGAGGACCTAGCCTTTGTAAAATAAGGATTAAATGTGTTACAAAAATGTTACATTTTGTAGAACTTCTGTTAGTCTTTCCTCACACCAGATTCAACAAGTATCCTCCTCATTTGATAAAGGAGCTAAACCAAAGCAAAATGGCTTGGTGGTTCAGCAGTTGATCAAAACAGCAGGGAGCATGCACCCTAAACCAAGTTCAAAAGTTCATCGGTGAAGACGACTTCAAGGCATCCTCCGAAGACCCTCAAGGGGCCAGTGAGCATGCACTGAAGGGGAATGGACTATGCACATGGATCCCAGGAAATTACTTTGTTAAACCCTCCTTTTCCAAGAAATGCTATGAATAGGTGGGTATCACATATAAGCTGCATCATTAGTTCTCTAGGGTGTGCACATTTTAGGAGCGATCCCCTGTGCATCCAGCACTGTAATAAAGAATACCTGCTTAATAGTCACGTTGGTTATTGAGTTTCAAGTGGTTTCTTTGTTTCAGTTGGCACCCCAGATGGGACTTCCTCTGTTCAGCTGCAGGACCCGTTGAGGACTCCCTTGGGTGCCCCTGGGGAATTTCCTGGAGGGACTCCTTGCCTCAGTTTGGATCACTGCAGGAACAGACAAGGACCATCTGACAAAAGGTATTCTTTGATTCTAATTCTGGTTCTAGTTCTGGGAACTAGTTTGTCAGTTCCATTTGGAATGGAACATCTGTAAGCAAAAAGATTGGATCTCTTGCAGGATCCGTAAACCAAGAGATATGATCTCCCACGGGATAGCTTATACTGGGTGGCTAGCACCTAAGGTATAATTTGGTAAGGGTTTGAGTCCATGACAACTTCCATAAACCAAGAGACTGGATTTCCCGCAGCACAGCTTCCATAAACCGAGAGATAGGATCTCCCGCGGGATAGCCTTGAGATATTCAGTTTGGATGATTGTGCATCTGTTGTACATATGACCCAAGAATCTGTTATTTGGACATCGATTTATTGGTAGCCGTGATTTTGGTACTGGTTTTTATTATTGATTGTATTATTTGATGTGTGCTGTGTGTGGTGAGCTTTGTGTGAGTGTATATTTATGGCATTGTAAGAACTGTAACTGTCCCGTATGGTGTAAATGTATGGTTGAGACATGGCATAGCTATAAAGCAAGTGTGGAGTTCTGATCGCGGTTCCATTATCCCATGAGGGATATGGCTGGAGATGAACAAAGCGAGTGTAAGAATTTTGAGTCCTGGAGAGAAACGGACCAAAGGGATATGGAAAGGTTAGTGGAGGAAACATGGAAAGTTTTTAGAAACTGGGAAGAAGTAGACAAAGGAGAGCTGACGAGGGTGGTGGCAGCAGCTACTGTGGCAGCATTGGAACGTCATGGAATGGTGAATAGAGGATTTGGGGAATGTTGACCGTATGGAAATGAGGGAGGACTAGGAAACTCTGTAGGAGGAAGGAGAGGCATATTGTGTGTCAACCAGTGTGCATATTGTAAGGAGGACCGATACTGAAAAAACAAATGCCCAAAGTGCAGGCAGGCTCTGATTGCAGAAGCAGATTGACAGGACCTGGGACATCTACCCTATCAGACCCACTTGTTTAAATAAAGCTAAGGAAAACAGGAAATGGAAGTAGAATTTCTGGTTGATACAGGAGCTTCTTTTTGTGATTAGAAATAAGAATTAACACCTGTAGATAAGATTTTTTTAAGTGTAATTGTAGCTAAACCATTGAGGTTTAAATAGGAAAAACAAATTGGAAAACACGAATTTCTTTATTTGCCAAATTCCCCTAAACCCTGGTTAGGGCAGGATTTGCCTAAACAATTGGAAGCTAAAAGTGAATTTAAACCCACAGGAGTGGAATATAAAATTTTAGAAGATCAGTTAATTCAGATTTTAAGTTTGTCACTAATCCAAACTGAAAAAAACCCCAGAATTTAATTTCTCAAGAAATTATGAACCAAGTATATCCAGGAGTCTGGGCATCAGGGATACCACGTAGGGTGAAAAATGTGGCACCTGTAAAAACTGAATTAAGAGCTGGAGCTAGTCCAGTAAGAGTAAAGCAATATCCTTTAAAGCTGGAGGACTGTAGGGGAATTACAGAAATAATTGACCATTTTTTAGATTTTGGATTGCTTGTGGAATGTGAATCAGAATATAGCACCCCTATCTTACCTGTTAAGAAGCCTGATGGCAAAAGCTACAGGTTAGTGGCAAATTAAGGAAATTAAAGAAAATAGTAGAGGCTTTATATCCAGTAGTGACAAATCCTTACACTTTATTAATGAAATTGAGAGATAATCAGGTTTGTTTACTGTATTGGACCTAAAGGACACTTTTTTCTGCCTAGCTCTGGTCATGGAGAGCCAAAAGCTATTTGCTTTTGAGTGGGAAAACCCAGAAATTGGAAGAAAAACTAAGTTAACTTGGACGGTGTTACCTCAAGGGTTTAAGAATAGCCCTACCATTTTTGGTAATCAATTAGCTCAAGAACGTGAGACCTGGGACTCCCCTACAAAGGCTGGAACTCTGTTACAATATGTAGATGATCTTTTGATTGCAACGGAAACCAAAGAAAGCTGTTTCTCATGGACTATAAGCTTACTTAATTTTCTGGGTTTAAGTGGATATCAAGTTTCTTGACAGAAAGCACAACTGATACAGCCACAGGTCACCTACCTCAGATTTGAGGTGTCAGGCAGATAAGAACTTGGAACTGAATGGAAAGAAGTTATCTGCCGCAAACCCACACCTCAGATGGTAAAAGAGTTAAGAACTTTTCTAGGTATGACACAGCTTGGTGTCAATTGTAGATATGTGATTATGGACTTTGGTAAGACCATTGTATCAATTACTGAAGGAAGGCAATTCGATATTAGCTTGGACGGGGGAGGCAACATAGGCATTTGAACAACTTAAAAGGGAATTTATGAGAGCTCCTGCTCTAGGACTTCCTGATGTGTCTAAGCCTTTCTGGCTGTTTTTGTATGAAAATCAGGGTGTAGCTCTGGGGGTGCTTGCTCAAGAACTAGGGCATTACAGAAGAGTGGTCGCCTATTTTTCCAAGCAATTGGATGAAGTAAGCAAATGCTGGCCTGGATGCTTGCAAGCAGTGGCAGCAATTGTTCTTAACATCCAAGGAGGTCATAAGTTTACCATGGGACAAAGCATCACGGTAGTGGGTTGTCATACAGTGTCTGCTGTCCTAGAGCACAAGGGAGATCATTGGCTTTCTCCCTCATGATTCCCGAAGTACCAAGCTATTCTAGTAGAGCAGGATGACATTAACATAATAACCACTAACCTTGTAAAGCCAGCATCTTTCCTTAGCAGAAATACCTCAGAACCCCTGATGCATGGAGACGATGGAAGCAGTATATTCCAGTCAGCCTGATTTAAAGGAGGAACCTCTTGATGATGCTGAGGAATCCTGGTTTACAGATGGAAGCAGTTTCGTGAAGCAAGAAACTGTAAGGCAGGATATACTGTGACCAGCACCCATGAGGTAATCGAGGCTGAACCTTTAGGTACATTGGCACAGAGGGAAGAAATAATAGCTCTCACAAGAGCTTTGGAATTGTCAAAAGGAAAGAGGAATAACATATGGACTGATTCTAAGTATGCATTTGGAGTAGTACACTCTCTTGGAGCTATTTGGAAGGAAAGAGGAGTTAACTTCACAAGGCCAACAAATAAAATATTCCGAGGAAATCTTATGCTTATTAGAAGCTGTGAAGTTACCTGAAAAGGTAGCTATCATGCATTGCAATGGACAAAAATAGCAAATAGATTTCTCCAAACTCCCAAGAAAAGGGGGTGTTTGGTATTTGTTGGTGCTAACTGATACTTTTTCAGGCTGGCCAGAAGCTTTTCCCTGCAGGTCAAATAAGGTGAGAGAAGTTACCCGAGCATTGCTGAATGAGGTCAACCTTTAGAGGAGAAGTGGAATGGACCATACTTCTGAAGAAATCTCTAAGAGAACAATGGATGTCAAGACCTGTCAGGCCTACCACACCGTGACATGTTTGACATTAACTTTGACATTGCTGCTTATCATAGTGAAAGAACCCCAGAGTGGCCATGGACCCAAGCTCATGTTAACTACGCTGGGATCATGGGACTGTACTCTAGTAGCAGAAATGTAAATCTCACCACTGTGGTCATGCTTAGAGATAACATATATTTGGAAAATAACTGGAGCAAAGATCCTAAGGTTTTGCACCGACTTCAGAGAGTGACAGGCCAGCAGGATGCTGAATGATTGATGGGATTTCCCACAAAAGGGCATCTCAAGATTTCTGTGTACAACATAACAACCCCTGAAGAAATGGATAGGATATGTTGCACTTCTGAGACTGCTGACACAATTTTATCTTAGTACAACCTGGTTTTGTAGTATGCCTCTGGACTCACAATACCGTGGAACTATCATCAGATTAGAAAACCCCTTGAGATCCTCTGTATCTGTATGGCTCAATTCCCAGTTGTGGTTTTGCTATCTTAATCATATATGTTATATTATATATTATATGACCTAAATATGTGTACTGCTTGTAATTATACTGTTTATAAAGGGTTGGTGCAGGTCAAACAAATAGCCCATCTTGTGTGGTGCTGTCAAGATTCGACATGGGTTTATAAGGCTTGGAAGATGGATGAAATCAGACATCAAGTAGAAATGGGTAAATATTTTGCTAGGCCTTAAAGTCAAGAGGAGATATTGTAATTTTGCAAAAGAATTTGCAAAAAGCAATGAAAAAGAGGGGGGGGGGGGGAGAATGATGTGAGACAACCTAGTCTTTGTAAAATAAGGATTAAATGTATAACAAAAATGTTACGAAAATTTTGTAGAACTCCAGATGCAACAAGTATCCTCCTCGTTTGATAAAGGAGCTAATCCAAAGCAAACCCGCTTGGTGGTTCGCCAACCGATCAAGACTGCAGGAAGCATGCACCCTAAACCAAGTTCAAAAGTTCATCGCTGAAGAAGACTTCGAGCCTTCCTCCGAAGACCCTCAAAGAAGACCCTCAAGGGGGCAGTGCGCATGCACTGAAGGGGAATGGACTATGCACATGGATTCAGGGAAATTTTTTTCTTAAACCCTCCTATTCCAAGAAATGCTATAAAAATGTATGGATCTCTTATATATAAGATACTTAATTAGTTGTCTAGGACTCGCACATTTTAGGAGGAGCGATCCCCTATGTGGACGGCTCATGCCTCCGTCTCCCCCCCCCCCCTTCCCCCCGGCGGGGTGGTGTGGCCCGTTCTGAGGAGGGCGGGGAGCGGCACGCAGCGCCTCCCTCTTTAGTGACACACGCATCGGGTGTGAGGAGGTGGCGGTTGGTTGGGGAGCGGCAGCCGGCGGGCGTCGTAGCGGCGGCGACTGGGATCCGAGCCCGGAGCATGGCAGGGGCCGAAGCTACTGCGGAGGCTGCCGCTGGTTTTCCCCCTTCGCCGGTTCCTCCCGTTCTCCGGGAACTTTTTCCAGCTGTCGGCGGCAGTGCTTCCTCCCGGTGGTGGTGGCAGCGGCGGAGGCAGCAGCGGCGGTGGCTTTGCTCGGCGGTGCCTCCCGGGCCGGCGTTGGGGCTCCTGGTGCTGGTTTTTTCTCGCTTCTGCTGCAGTAAGTGAAACTTTTTTTTTCTTTTGGCCGCCAGGATAGGGCATGGGGACGGGTGGAGGAAGAGGAGAGAAAACCGAGCGCCGGCAGCGCTGGGGGACTCGGCCGAGTTGGGGGAAACTTTGCGCGCCGGGCGGGGTGGCGTTTGCCGGCCGACCTCCTTGCGAACGGGGGAGGTAGATGGGATGTGGCCAGGATCGCGGTGGCGTCGCCTGGAGCGACCGGGAAGAAGAGAGGTCGGAGCGTGCACCGCGATTGAAGACCCCCAGGTCCTTTCTCCCGCCTTCTCTCCAAGACCCCTTCCTACCCCGCTGGCGCCGCCGCCGGGACGCGCGCACGCTCGGAGGCCGTTGCCGGCCTCACCGGTAGGAGAGGGTGTCGGGCATCCCGGGAGGCCGCGGTGGCGCGGGGAGGGCCGTTGTGCTGGCCGTTGGGTTCGCTTCCTGCGGCGGGGGACCGTTACTCGCACGAGCGGCTGCCCCGCCGTGCGCCTCCGCGAAGTTTCTTCGCCGGCCGGCCCCACGCCGCACGGCTCGGGTGGCCGCAGCCCGGGGCGGGGCAGCGAGAGAAGTTTATCCGGCGCTGGCCCGGTGGCGGGGCAGGGGCTTCCTCCCCCCCCCCCCCCCCCCCCCCCACCCCCCCCGGGGGGGGCGGGGTGTCGTCGGTATTTCCTTGCCCGCACAAC
>JANIJG010003594.1:32232-62023 GCA_024611175.1 Megaceryle torquata
CGCCCCCGCCCTGTCGCCGGCCCGGGGGGCCCCCGCCCCCCCCCCCCCCCCGCCGCAAACCCCGGTGGGAGGCAGGTTATCCGTCGTAATTCCTGTCCCGAACTACGGGCTTTCGCTTGTTTGCGGAAATTCACGGCTGCTTCCCCCCTTCTCTCTAGCCAGTGGGAAGGACAGAAGGGTGGGTCTTTCTTGTTCTCCGGGAGTATTTGGAGAAGGAATAGCACGGTCTTCGTTTCTTGTGCTGTTGACTTGCTTCGTTGTTTCCCCTTAATTAGGGTGAAATCAGTGCTTGTTACTGCAGGCTTACGGTTTTGGATCGCTTATCTCTTCTCGTGAGAATGGATTTGTGTGCTCTGCATCGCTCTCGTCTTGAGCGGCTATTGCTGGGGGCACTGCGGTGTGGGGCCCCCCATGTGGCTTGACGTGACCGCTCGTAGTTAAAATACCGTCGCCGCCGCCGTGCTTTTTTCCTGTGGAAAACAAGCAAGCGACGTAGCAGTTTTTAACTAAATCACAGCAGGACTTGTTTGTTGCTTTGGGTTTTGGTTTTGTGAGGTTCTTTTTGATTCTTCATTTGTTTTTGTTGTTGTTGTTGTTTTACTGTGTACAGTGTAGTAAAATGCGTAATGTCATTTTTATAGCAGTGGAAGATTGGGGGGGGGGTGGACTTGAGCAAGAGTACATCGAAAACCCATCATCCTGCTGTTATATTCCCGATGCAGTAATGAAGAGTTGGCAAGGATGTTTTATTATAGGATACACCGTGTCCTTTCTCTCTTAAAGGAAGTAGGTAGTCTCTGGAGGTACGTGTGATAAAAATACTAAAACTTGCAAACCATGCCACCATAATGCAGGATGTAGTATCTGAGAAATGGTTTTTCAGGGAGGGAGTTGGAGTACTGTTACTATAAGATTGTGCTCTTGCATGGAATAGTCTCCCCCCTCTGGCAATGGTGTAGCTTTCAGAAAAGATTATTATTGCTAATTTACGACCAAATGCGTGCATTTGCTGAGAGAGAACTCCGCGAAATTGTCTGTTCTATTTGTCCCTCAAGAAAGGCAACTTATGTGGAAGAGGGGTGGGTCTTCGTGTATACAGGGGTTTGCTTCAGAGGCAGAAGAGTAGTTCTCCATGGTTCCTTGTTTTGATGGAGAACCTATGACTGTTGCAGTTTACTGAGAGCTAATGTGCTCAAGTATTTAGTTGAGAGGACAGATTTGGTCCTAGTCAAGCTGACTACTAACAGCTGCAATGCTTCTTACAAGCACAAGAGTTCTGCGGGACTAGGTGACTGTTTCCTTAGCCAGAGAATACTAGGGTGCTCCTTTAGGGAAGGTGAGCTATATGTTAGTGAAGCAGTTTAGAAGTCGAACTGGTTATGCATAAATTGTTCGGTATTTCTCAGAGTATGTCCTGGCTACAGGATTAAGTCTCTAAAGGAATGGATTTCTTTTTTTTTTTAATAGATCATCAACTATTCAAGTAAGGTGAAATAACTGAAACAAGTTTTCCTGTGCTCTTGTATGTTCTCTAGAGCAGCTTGGCTAAATGCTTTTAGAAAATGTTCAAGACCTATTTTTCTTCCTCTTTAGAATATATCCATCAGTTTAATTTCCTGCATAGAACTTTGGAGCTTGTAGTTGATAACAAACACATTATACAGTATTTATCTTTATTTATGGTAAATTTTTTTCGGTATTAAAAAGGTGCCACATTCTAAAAACGTAAGGCATGAAGACTTAATTTCCATAGGGCTGGCAAACTTCTTGCACTTGCAGGGTTACTTTTTCTCCTCCCTTTGTTCAGGGTCATTTCTGCTCTTTTGTGATTTAAAACGGTGAAGTTGCAGACTTGGTCTTAACCTTGATAAGCTATTTTTACATGTAAATGTGGAAATAATAGTAACAATGAACTTAAGAGCATCCGTGTAACATGTCATGTGGTCGCTTGCTATTTCAGTCTTGAGGAGTGTTAATTCGGATGTCAGTCTTCCCATATTCCGTTTGGTATATGCATACTTGACTGATAACAATTCAGAACATCTGCTAAAAGTGGGAATGTTGTGTTGAAATAATGTGTTGGGTTTTGGTTTGCTTAGGTTGTGTTTGTTTGGGATTTTTTGTGGTTTTTTTTCTCAAGTACAAAATTCTGAAGTATAATTCATGGATAAAAGGGGAGATTTAAAAGGATGCTAGTGACTTTTTTCCTGCTCCTTACCTCAGACCAAAATGTTTTGGGTTTGTGGGTTTTTTGTCAATATCTTAGTTTTTACATTACTCTCTTTTTTTGCATCTGAAATTTCCCACAATTCTTTTCATTATTTCTGTCACAGGTGACTGAAGGAATAATAATATGACTGTGGCTTTTAAGAGTGCTCGTGAACACTTGATTAGATGTTAATGGTATCCAAAACTGTTGACTAATTTTGGTCACCATTGTTCCTATTGGTTGATCAATTCTGATAATGCTAGCAAAAGGAAGAATTTAAAATGAAAAAATGCTCTAGTATAATAATTTCACTAAAAAATCAAAGCAATTTCTATATAACCATTTTGACTCAGAGCTGTAAATGATGATTTATTTGATCTGTAATTTTTTAGAAATATTATCACAAAAACGTTAACAGGCAAAAAAACTGCAAGTGGAAAGAAGAGAGCAAGTGAATGTGGAATATTAAATAAGGTCAACTTCTGTTTTTGAAGCAAAATGAGACCTGCTTTAATAAACACTGCTCTTCTTGGGAAAATGACACTATCAGGTCTAGCTTATATGTATGTAATTCCTTGACTTCTCAGTCAAATAGTGCACTCTGCAGTGAAGTGAGTGCTAAACTTAGGGGAACCAACTTAGTATGGCTTGAAATAGAGAAGGTGCATGACATCCATGAGCAAGATCATCATCAACTGTTAATTTCTAAAATAACTCAGTATATGTTGTGGCAAATATTTTTACAGATATGCTTTATGTGAGAACCTGTGTGCTGCTAAATAATGAGCTCTTCATAATTTCAATGCCTCAGTTTGCACACAGTGATAAAATTTTTTTGCACAATTTTTTTTTGAATGTAAGCATGACTCAAAACCTAAGCAAAAAATGTCAAGTGAGGTGAATAGAAATAATATATGTCTTTATGATGCATTCTAAGATGCATTTTTCAGGGACTTGGAAGAAATACTTTTTTTTTCCAAATTTGAATAATTGGTTACGTTCTCGATAAGGCCAGAAAAAGAAGTGTTTGTGGGGCATATGTTTTTTTAATTCCTAATGAATTTTTTTTTCCTTAAAGCAGCCTGGAGTACATAACTCCAGAGTAGTGGAGCTGGAAGTGTTGGGTTATGAAGATGTGGATAATACAAGTACAGAGTGTAAAACATAAAAAAATGGAGTTGCAAAAAAAAAAGGAAATTTGCAAGTAACTAATAACTAGAACAGTCTTCTTGATTAGAAACTTTATGGTTTTTATTTTTTCAGGTTCAGTTCTAACAGAAGAATAAGTCAAGGCAACCAGCTTACTACTTCTGAAATGAGTGCGGTAGAGTGTTCAAAAACCCAGTGTATTTTTCTGCATTGTATGTAAAAGGCAGTGCTAATAGTTTAGAAATGCATGTCTGAATATACATTTAATTTTTGAAAATGGTATGGAGAGAAATGCACTTGTAAAAAAGCATTAGGTGAACCAATATGACACTAGGAGAAGGAATAGGAATACTGTAGAAGGTACTTGAGAAGTTGGAAAATGAAACACTAGTGAAGGATGTTGTAGGTAGTGTACTGTATGAAACTGCTGTGTGAAGAAACAGAGCAACCTCACTGGTGGAAATAATAGGGTACTCTCAAATAGAGCAGGTTAGAGGTAAACTTGGATTGTTTGATAATTAGTGAAAAAAATGAAGCCAAAGGTTTGTCAAGCCCGTTCTTCAGGAGACCTCAATATATTACGTGTGCTGTTTTGGAACAGTTCTTAGCTGTATTTTGTTGTGGCAGGTCTGTCAAGTTCAAGACCATTGTTAAACTGTGTTGCTCATGTAAACTAAATAAAATGTATATGCTAACACTTAAATAAAATATTTTATATAGGCTTAACATTCTTGATTGCTATTTAAATACTAGACAAGACAGTTTTCATTTGTCTGTAGCGCTTCATGGCAATAGTGCAGTTTGGAGTTGCTCTGAAAGGAAGTGGTTATAAAACTTGCATGGGCAAGGTGAAAGCAGGTTATAGTAATCATAAATTATGGGATGAATGAAAAATGAGGATGTCAATTAACTTTTTTGGCCTCTGGTGTGCAAGCACGCCTATATATATATAAAAGTCAAATGGGTTCTCGTTTGAGTTGTCAAGATTTGAATACTTTGACTATTTTAAAAGCATTGTGATGGCTGCTTGGCCACTTGTGCTACATAAAGGTTGAACAGCTTCTTTATTTAAAGAATGTTTCTCTGTGCCTCCTTAATTTGTCATGGAATGTGAAGATAGTTTGATATAGGGGGGAAAAAAGGCTTTTAGCAGGATTTATTTCTTGTGAGATTAGTTAGTCAAATATCCCATATAGAGATAATGGTCAAATCCAGGTTGGTGTTTTTCTCATATTGCTTCCAGGATACTGGGAAACAATTGTTCTGTACCAGGAGAAGCAAAAGTATGCCTTGACAGAGCATCTGTATCAGTTGATTACCCTTCAGGTGCTGGTAGTAGAGCTTTTAAGGTATGCAGAAATCACAGATGCAAATACATCTACTGTGAAAGGGAAAAGGAATTGTGTGTGTTGCTTCAGTAAGCAGTGTGTGGGGCTAATGAGTAATATTCGTGGAGCACAAAGGAAGATTGAGTTAGAAGCTTTAGAATTTAAAATCTGAATCTTAATGTTTTGAAACATACTAAGTAGTGAATGGAAGTAGGGTAGGAGAAATGCAAAACCTGGTTTATGAACTGCAAGAAGATGAACTTAAGTGCCAACTACTTCTGGTCCTGTTAGTAAATATTGCCCTTTTTTTAGTGTTGATTCTGTTATCTGTTGAAGAGCAATAAACTTAAGAGAATTATTTTTCCATTGCTTGTTAACACCAGATGGTTGCTGTGGCAGTAGCTTGAGCCGCTGTGTTGTGATTGCAACTTTGTCCAAACAGAGTTCTTTATCAGAAGGTATGGCTACAGACTGGTTAGGTAAGTTTACAAGTAAGTGAGAGTGCTGAGATTACTTATGTTTTCTGCTTGCTCTGGAGACCTGGTACATTGCCTTTCAAAGAAGAACTGTGATCACAAGATTACTTAGTTCTAGGACTGTTTGTGTCCATACTTAAATGTCTTATTTCCATCTTTGTTGTATTTAATCAAGGTCATTTTTTTTTTATCTTGATGACAGCTATACTGACTGGTATATACGTACTAATGTAGGCATTCCTGTGAAGAGTTTTCTTAGGGACCTGATAATTAGGTATTATCTGAATGTCCGGATTTTCTTAGCAAAGAGATGGTGCTATTATTTATTATGTAGGTATTTTCGTATGCCATGTGGTCTTGGTTTTTGCTCCTCTTTGAAGAGGAGGTGGTGTATATGATCTTCAAAGGTACTTTCTAACCCAAGGCATTCTATGTGGGCTTTTGTATGGTCTTTTTTTGTAACGTTAGCCTACCTAAACCAATATTTTTTTCAAGTATTTATTTGAAGGACAGTTGTGTTCAGTGCCTCAGATCATAGCTATTTGAACTGGGCTACTGTATTTTTGAGAGGATGGATAAGATGATGACTTAGTGGATTAGACATGAGATACTTGAGGCTTTATTGTTAGAGGTAAAGGGGTTGTTAACATGATAAAATATTCCTGGTTAGAAAGCAGTTGGATTGTCTAGAAGAGTATCATGTAAATATGGGAAGAAATATCAAGAATAGCCAAGAAAGAAAAGATGGGAGTAGCTGGATGTGGATAAAATGCAAGGACATAGATGAGCAGCAGTTAAACAGCAAAACATGCAGTAAAGACTTTGTTGGGGAAAAGAATTGTTTTCATCTCTCTTCATTTAAAAGACAAAAAAGCTGTTATGCGAGAGCTTGTTGTACTTCCCTGGATGTGAAAAAATAGTGAAGGTGTAAAATAGTGGGTTAAAATGAAGAGTACCTATATATGAGTGAGACTGTTGAGGTGGTTTTTGGCCAATATTTACTTTGGTCCTGGAAAAGCTTGGCCAGTGGTTGCTTACTACACAACTTAGTACATCGGATCATGGTTAAGAGCTTCAAGTCATAGCGCAACTCCCGACTCATGGTAAAAACACCGACCTAGCTTTCTTAATTATCCAACAGATAAGTGCTTTCGAGAGTTTTTTTTTTCTCCTTTTCAGGTAATAAACTTTTAGACTTGAGACTGTTTCAAATGTTAATTCTAAAACTGGTCTTCCTGTCTATGAATTACCAATAGAATAAAATTAGCTGCAAGAAGAAAAAAAAATTCCAAGTTTTCAGACTTCCGTCCATGTCCTCTATCTTCCCCTTACCTCTCTTCCCAAGTGTGAGGAGCAGAGTCGGTCGGGTTTGACATCATCATGTTACCAAGAAGTGACTATAAGCTTTCGGACTCCACTTTTATCAGTACTGCGTTCTTCTCTTCAATTTTTTTGCTCCTTTTCAGTTGTTTATCTAGTAGTGTGCAGAAGTAAAAGCAATTAAATTTGTAATACTTGACAATAGCATGTTTTCATACTGTCAACATGAAGGCTAGTCAAGTGTAGCTTGTCTTGAGTGGTGTACTAGGATTAGTTGCAGCAGTAGATAGCTCTTGCTGTTTCCCCACCCTGCTTCCCCCTATGTCAGATTTTCATTATCTGGCATTTAAGATATCTTGGTATGTCTGGAGGGGATCATTTTCTCCTTTGCTATTAGTCAAGGCTGGTATAACATGATAATTTTTCAACTTGTCCTTAGTGTCTTCTTGGGATTAGTTTGAACAGAACAGACTGTTTTTCTTAAGTAATTGTTTTCAATTTTTAGATGGTGCTAGTGCTATCCCTGTAAAACAATGGCACATGCCAAATTTTAAGTCATTGAAATGGCAATCTTCTGTCAAAAAAACCATACTTGAAAAAAGGTGAGTAAAGGCTAATCTAACAGGTCTTCATAGTTGATGTGTGTACAGATGAGTGGAAGAATCAAATGGAGCTAGCTTGATGAATTTGTTAGTTTCAGGTCTGTAATTTTCACTAGTCCTTGAGTTACAAGATTACACCTGAATGTTTGATTTCATTTTTTTCATCTTTTTTGGGGGGGGCCTTCTTTACCCACTTCTGTTCTTAATTTTTACTTGCAATGCCATCTGTACTTCATAGGGTTAAGCTGAAAACTAATCGGTGTGACAAGTGCTCTTAAGAATAGCCTCCTGAATGAAGGTGTGCTGGAGACAATGTGGAAAAATAGAGATTGTTAAACTTGGGTAACTGGCTTTACTTAATCTCTTACTCTTTTTTGATGCACTTTGAACTTCAGAAGGTGAACTTGGTTGAAACAGAAATAATGCAATTATGACTTCATTAAGATACTTTACCATTTAAAGAGGTGCTACAGCTCTGAAAAAATAAACTATGAGGATTTGATCATTGTGACAAGACCATCAACTATTTCTTGGGAGATATCAGTGCATCCTGTTGAAGGTTTCAATGTGTTATTGGTAGTTGAAGTTGCATAAAATTGCCTACCTCTGGTAACTAGCAAATGCAGTATACCCACTTATCAAGGATATCCTGTATAGGAAGTAGTATACCAAGGTCTGCATAGAAGTGATTGAGCACTTTGTGGTATCAGAAGTAGTTCAAGCTTCTGCGCAGAATTTGTATGACAGGGAGGTGGAACTAGACTATCTTTGAAGTCCCTTCCAAACAGTTATATGTTTAAGACATCTGTTAAATTTAATAATTTAGCATAGTAATGCTTTTGACTACTGCTAATTACCACGGTTAATGCATTGGTGTTTTCACATCAACATATAATGACTTAGGTTACCTTATGACAAATCAGAATGTAATCTATTGTCAAGAAAGTTTTGTGTAAGCTTGATCTTAGATATCGTTAAGTTTCTACTGCGAGTGCTCTGCCTTACAGAAACAGGTTTATGGGACTCTATGGAACGCTTAGTGAAAATTGGTGGTCGTTGTTGTTGAGAGATTCTCCACAGATGTGTTTTCCAAGACTCAAAAGGCATGGCTGAGGTGTGGTAAAATAACGTGGCTGCAAATAAGGTGAAAACACGAGTACATAGGGAAGAGAGAGTTGTGTCATTTACACAATTTGAGACTGCTCTCAAAAGAGGTCCTAAATTGGTTGTTTTAAGTGTATAGAACAAGACTGGTCAAAGGAAGAACAGTGAGTGTTACTAACCTTGAGAGGCTTTTAACAAGGTTTCCTAAAATATCCTTGTAGCCAAATGGAAGAGAGATGGTTTAGGTAAGTGGATTATTTAATAGATGAAAAATTGTCTGTACCATTGGACTCGGAAGGTTCTGATCAATTGTATGAGCTTGTTACTGGTGACATGCTTGTAAGGATCAGGACATTGTCGGCTTTCCAGCCCCTCTTCCAGGTCAGTAATGCACTTTAAGGAAGTTTGTGGATGCTACCACATTGTGAGGGGCAATTGAAACGCTGGAGACTAGAGTTGGTCGCGTGGGACTGTATGGGCTGGAGGAAGAGCTGGCAGAAACCTTGTGAACTCCAGCAGAAGCAAATGCTAAGTTTTTCTGGGGCAGAATGACTCCGTGCAGTGTCATAGAAGTGGTGCTATCTGATGAAAAGCAGTCTTACTGGAAAGACCATACAGGTCCTTGTGGCTCAGTATGTGCCTTGGTGGTGTAAAAGGAAAAGAGTATACTGGGCGTGGTGAGCCAGGTGAAGGAAGCAGTTATGCTTCAGTATTCAGAGTTTGTGAGACTGCATCTCGAGTACTGTGCCCAGCTTTGTGCTCCCAAATACAAAGCAGATACTGAGGTGTCTGTGGAAGTTAATGAAGATAAGCACTCAGCAGCATGATAGATGAATTAAGGCTGAGAGTGAGTTGGTTCAGCTTTGAAAAAAAGAGCCTAAAGTGGGGGTCCTAATTGCTGGCTATGACTGTTTAGTAGGAGGCGAGAGAAGAAGCGGACAGACTCTCCTTACATATGCACAGGGGAATGCTAAGAGACAACAGACAAAAGCTACAAGAAGGGAGATTTTAATAATGTGTTAGCATTATGTTTTACCCCAAAGAATGAAGCTTTTAAACAAGTTGTGGAATCTCTGTCCTTGAAAATATTCAGAACCTGACTATGGTATTAGCTTGAGCAACTTGATCTGACTTCAAAGTTAGCCCTGCTTTTAGTTGGAGATCAGATAGAATAACCTCCAGAAGTCCCTTTCAGTCTAAAGGAGACTCACTTATGCATGAGTAGGCAGGAGCTAGTATACCATAGTTGCTAGCATTGGAAGAAAAGTAGTAGTTCAAAATAATTTTCTATTAAGATGAAAATATCCAAATAAAGTTGGAAACAAGTTCTTCTTATAAAGCAATTTGACTGCTAAAAGCTTACTTGAGAATTGGATCCCATTGTTAACTCCTAATTTAAGTAGTAACTTAGAGAGAATTTCCTTAAGAAGGACTTGCCTGCATTTCTTCTATTAGATCAATAAGCAGCCAGTAAGACCAGTCCCTTACAGCACAGAGTTGAGTAGCAATGCAGTAGATACTGAACATGTCTTCTGGCAGTAAATCAAGGTGCTACTATAAAGTATTAATATGCTTGACTACGGGTTACCTAGGCTTACTGTCTTGATGCAGTTTCTGAACAAGAAAAGGGTTAACTTCTTGGAATAGCTTGCAGTGGAGGGTGGCCTTAAGAGCTAAAAAAAACCCCAGCTAGCACTGTCAGCAATGCAGGGGGCAGCATGCATATACATAACTTTGCAATGTAAGGGTAACTCATCAGATCTTGACATGGACAGCTGAGACTTAGGCACAGCATTTTATGATTTGCTGCTCCAGAGACATGTTCACTTCTAATTGTATGGGTGCAGTTGTTAAACACTAGCAGATCACATTTACAATTACTCATGAAGTCTGAATGCTAGGTTAATGTTTAGCTGCCTTTTGGAACTTACTGAGACTTTGTACTTCGCACTACATAAAGCAGCAGCCTCACTTTGCCCTCCCCCAGACCTCAGTTCTTCCTAGAGTAGGTGGTATGTGGAAAGGCAGTGTAGAAAAAGAGTGATCTGTTGAAGGGAATTGAAGCTTTCCTATGGTTTTAAGGTTTTGTCCCTTTATCTAGAAGAATATCAAAGATGTCAGTGTTCCTCACCAGTTTTTGTTTTCTAACTTCAGTGTAGGATGGACAGTTCTGGGGGCAGGAAATGCTGAATTCTTACAGCTGTTGCTTTACACTTAACAGAATTTCAAGTCCTTCCTTAAAATTAATTTCACAAAAACTTAAAAAAAAACCCAAATACCATCCCACCACCACAAACCCCAAATCCTGATACTTGGATGTTTATTTCAATCAATTCAGAGTTTTTGCTTGTACAGAATTTTTTGCTACCTTATTGTTGAGTTTTCTCTGAGGACTGTGTACACTCACAACCAAATGCAGTGGGTCGTCTGAGTATGCTATGTCCCTTTCTATTTGACTTCAATTTTGGCTTTAATATTCATATGTAAAAATAATATCCCATTAAATATGTCAATAAAAGTGTTTTTCTATTTTTGTTCAGCTCAAAATGACTGACATGCCCTACATAGTAGTTGGTGTTTTTTAATATGTTTTAAGTAAGAAGGAGATTTTGGGGAAGAAAAATTGTGGAATTGATGGTTAGTTGTTTCGCAGAATCTACAGATGAACACAAACTATTGTTGAAGTTTGGAGAATTGGAGTCTTAGAAGTGCAGTGTAGTAGGGGAAGAACAAGTATGTAGGTGTGGAAAAATTGCTGTATAACTAAGTACTACTGTACTACTGCACATGCCTATAAATAGAAGCATGGAAATAAAATAATTCTTGATTTAGGTCTTCATTACTTGTCATAGGCAGCTGACTATCTTTGGCTTGATTATAATTCCAACAAGTGTGGTCGGTGGTCTTATAGTTAACATGTAGACCCTGACCATTGCAGCTTCTTGCCTTGGAAAAGGCAGACCTCATACCCATCTTCCAGATAAGGGAGATCCAGCAATCATTGAATCATTTAGTTTGGTAGAGACCCTTAAGATCATCAAACTACAGCCTGGTCAGGCTCGATTCAGTCCCTAGAAATATTATGGAGAAAATATTCTTCTAAACCTTCTCCAGGCACATGAAAGGATTAAAGGTGGTTGAGGAATGTTTTGAAGGGTGGAATTAATGTTGTACAGAGTAACTGATGGCTGTCAGTTGGTGCTGGGGAAATCGTATTGCATGTCTTTGAAGGTAGGATGTAGTGCTCTCAGTAAGTTGTGGATAATACCAACCTGGAGTACAGTTGATACACTAGGAAGCAGGACTCCTATTTCAAGGGACCTCAGCATGATGGAGAAACAGACTGGTCATTGCTTTTATTCAGTAATGGCAAGTGTCAAGTCCTGCATCTAAACTGGTATCCAGTGGGCTGGAAGGCATCTTAAGAGGCACAGATGGGGGTCCTTGTGAATAACAAGTTATGTATCAGCAGCTTACACTTATATCAAGGAAAGACTGCATCATCTTCGGCTGTGTTAAGCATGACAGCAGATTGAGAAAAGGGATCCTTCACCTCTACTTGACATTGGAGCACTGTGTTCAGTTTGGGGCTCCCCGGTACCAGGGAGTCACCAAGTTACTCTAGTGATTCCAGTGGTAGGCCACCATGTCAGCTGGGTGTAGAACGCTGGATATATGTGGAGAGACTGCACGAGCTGGACTTGATCAGCCTGGAGAAGGGAAGGCTGAGGATGAGGAGTTGTGTGTTATTGCTGCCTGATGGGAGTGTGTCAAGAAGATGGAGCCAGATTTTCTTCAGAGGTGCAGCACAAGCAGGATTAGGAACAAGCTGGAATAGGGAAAATTCCAAACCAATATAAGGAGAAAAGTATTTCTCTGTGAGAGAGATCAGACACTGGAGCAGGGGCCTAAAGGAGTTGAGGTTTCTTGTTCTATGGAAATATTCACAACTGGACTGGATGAATATCCAAGCAATCCTGAGATGACTGGGCTGACTTTGTGCAGGACTAGGGGGATTCTTAGAGGTCCCTTGCCTCTTTCAATAAAATCATTATTCTGTAAATCAACATTAGAGCTTGTTTGCTTTTGCCAATGAGAAATGATTTATGAAGAAACCTATACTGAGGAGTTGATTTGTATTTGTGGTAGTTTGCAGGTGTCTTGGTTGAAAATGATGAATATAGCTTATCTCTGTCAGACATAACCTGCTGAACATTCTGGTGACATCACAGGTTTTCTGTTCATGTGTTTTCCCTGCTAACTGGAAGTGATAAGTAGTGTTTTTTAGGACTTGAGCATTCTGAATGCCTGGCTCTGATGGATGAAGTAAAAATGATTAGGTGAAGAATGCCTTGCAGCTAGTAATTTATACTTGGGTGTAGACATGATGTCTATTGAGTTTAGAAACATAAATGTTGCAGTTGCCCTTATGGTTAGTATGGCTGTGTATGTATCTATGACTGTGTAGCAGAATAGTGGGTTTCTATGTTACAATGAAAGACAGCAAATAGCAGTGACAAAAATCCTATGCTGATAATTTTTTATTGGATTGCAATTGCCTTCTATTTCTGTTGGTCTGTGTAATGGGAATTCTATTATGGTACTTCTGAAACAGCCATGTAAATTTGAAGGGAAGTTTGTTGGATTTAGTGTGTGACTCCTGCAACACCAAGCCATGTTTTTGCAGTTTTGTGTCTAGGTGTAAGAGGCTATGCTGTCATGTCATTGATAACTCAGAGATTTTTTGAAATGAGTCAGGAATGATTGGGCATTAGCTCTTCAGACTTGTGTGTGGTTTTTTTTCTTCCTGTCTTGAGGGGGGGGGGGGAAATGCTGGCTGGTATTGTGATAGCACAAAAGTGATATTTACCTGATCTTCAGCTAGCACTCACTGCAGTCAGTCTTGATAGGACCTTTTTCTTGAGAGAATTCCTGTAGTGGAAGCTGAAGTTCTGTGTGTTTATGAAGAGGAATCTTGTTCATTGAATTTCCTGCAATATGAGATGCCTTAAGTAGACATAATTGCTTGTTGCTAATAGCAAGTTGGAATAAAGATGAAGTTATGGAGGACCTTAAACTGAGTGATGGAACAATGAAACGAGCTGAAATGCAGATATATATTCAGTGATGTCTATGAGGCCTCCTTTGTGGAGGGGAGGAGTAAACCTCATATTGGTGTCTCTGAGCCGACTGTTAGTATACTTGGAAATAAGAACTTGGTTATGTGATTTTTTTTTTTCCCCCCTGTTAGTTACCTCTAGAAGGGCTTGGGTGGGGCACATCAAGTCTCGAAGTAAGAGCAAGCCGAAAAACAATTTGTGTGCTAACATGTAAATAAGTGGCTTGAATTTGTTCTTCAAATACTCTGTTCAGTTTTGGTCCCTTGATCTTAAAAGCAAACAACCCCCAAAATACAGCTTTGGAGTACGTTCAGAGGAGGGCAGCAAGGATTAGTGGTATGAAGTTTGGCTTCTAATTGAAGTTGCCGGAGACTTATCAGTTGAGACAAGAGGTGAATTTTTTTAAGAGTGATGGGTTGTGTGTGTGTGTGTGTTTTTTGTGGTGTGTTTTTTTTGTTTGTTTGGGGGTTTTTTGGTTTGTTTTTTTGGTTTTGTGTTTTTTTTTATTGTGAGGGGAATAGAGGGAGGAATATGGTAGGATCTGGGAAATCATGAGTGATGTCAACAATGTATATACAGTATAAGGAGTATGGGCTTGTCAAATGAAGCTAAAAGGTAAGTTGCAAGCAGTGAAGGAGTTTTTAGAACTGGTGGCACGATTACTGGCACTCCTTGTCATAGGATGCTGTGGATGTAGAAAGCTGAAGTCAGTAGGAGATGGATCAGTACATAAAAACTAACTGAGGGTTAAACTGACATGCATATCAGGCTTGGGACAACTGAAAGTATTTGGAGTAAAGTGTTTGTTCTGACAAATAACTCTTCTTTGTTATCACCTGCTTCTGCATGTGCCTCTTGGTAACTTGCTCCTTGGTGAGAGCACAAATCCTTATTATGGTGGGCTATGCTGTTCACTTTCCAGGTGTCAGGAGTGCAGGGAGCAAATCTCTATATAGAACTGCTGTCTTGATCGAAGCATCTTCCCTTTTGGAAGCATTTTATCTAAGAGTTAGTGAAAGGGGAGCCTGCAGAGGTGATGAACCCCTGTTGACAAAAACTACTATAATATGTTCAAGGTCACATGTTTATTTGTGTAGTCAAATATCAGTATTTTGATGTGTTCTTTTTATCTGTGCAGTCAAATATATAGGCAATCCTGCTGAAGTCAGGTGTGTCTGACTTGCATGCCGCTTGCACCTGAAGGAAAATCGCACAGTAATCCTTGCTCCCATTGGATTGTTTTTCACTGTCATAGTTGGCCATCTCAGGTGCAGTTACGAATGTGGTAAAATAATGGTGACTTAAGCACACAATATTGAAGCTGCTCTATCTTTGAAGTTTGGGCTGTAGAACAGAAGCTGTGGGTTTTTTCCCTGGTTTACACTCTCTTAAGAGGAAGGAAGATTATCTTTGCCAGAAGTCTTGCATGACTGCAACTGCACATACAAGGCATGAGCTAGGTACTGTACTATGTTGAAACATGTTCTCTGTCATGATATTATTTTGGCATCTGCTTTGAAATTAAAGCTTAGTGATACCAGTATTGATGCTTATAGACTTAGCTCTGAAGAGATTACTAGAACTGAAGTCTTTTAAAGAATGAGCTGATGTCCCAAAAGTGGTGACATTTGTAATGTATCTATTTGTCCCTTATATAATGTAGGGCAGTTGGTAGGAGGTGATGGGGCTGACTTAAAACCAAATGAACCTCTGTATACTTCATCTATAGAAGGCAGAAAAGCTGAAGCAGAAACAGACTGAAACTAAGTGTTTAGGTGTTACACTATTTCCTGAGTGGAATTTCTGTCATCACCTTGAATTCATGGCCCTGCAAATAAATGAAGAAATTGGGCTTTTAGAAATCAATTTTAATCAAGCAAAACTGAACTTATGCCTAAACATCAGGTTATAAACCTTTTAATGAACATAGTTACTTTTCTCATTGCTGAAGGCTGTTACTTCTCAAGTCTTAGTGGTTGAGAATGAGAACTAGTTGAAGGAGCGATTTGAGCATGTCCCAGTGGCTCAGCTGAGGACAAACAGATGGTAACAGAGACTTCATGTGGATTCACATATTCAGCCTTGAAGAGTTAAATGCTTTTAGAAAAATGTGATAAAGCTGAATGTCTGCTTGTGGATCAGAATACAGGAAATAATAGAAAAGACTGATTACCTGCTGTGAGCTGGCTGTCTGTATGATGAGGAAGAAAGTGTTAGTGAAAGGACTAACTGGTAAGGATGCAAATAGAAAATTGAACAGGATGAATACAGCATTCAAGGTAAACCTCAAATGCTGTAGACTTGAGGATGAAAGAAAGTCATTGCAAGTGCAGTCTTAATGAGTAAAATGTGCTAGATAAAAGCACTGGTGCTATTGAACAGAACTTGGGGTTTCGTAATCGCTGGGTTTTTTTTTCAGTGCTACTCATGAGCATTAAAAATGAAATGAATTTGCCATCCTAAATGTCTTGTGAGTTAATTTCTTCTTTATGTTTCTGCTAATTCCTTAATCGGTAACTCAGTTGGTTCCTTGGTTTGCGAAACCAGTGAGGAGAGTCTTGAAACCCAGGCGGAAAAAATGTGAATCAGCAGGTTGCTAGGAGGAGGACTATGAGTGAGATTTCTAAAAGCAGTGTAGTCTGAAATTTCCTCAGAGTAGCGAGGTCTGAGTGAACTAAACATTTGTGAGAAAATAAGTGATATAAGTTTATTGAATGGATTGTTGCAAATGAGCTCCTGAAAAGAGAGCTTGTAATCAGCATGTGTCATGACACAGCTAACAAGAATTTGAAGGAAGACCAGATTATTAATTTACTAAAAATGTCTGTTATTAATCCTAAAGTGATTAAACTGGTAAAATCCTTGAACAAAAGATCACGTCTCTACCCCAGTGCAGGATCAGCTCAGGTTAGTTTGAATGGGGTTTTTTTTCTGTATCTAATGCAGTTAGTTGCCTGTCCCATGATGCAAAACAGAAGCACAATGCTCCTTTTGAATTCCAGCTATATGTGTATTAGATATTTTGGTTATATGCTTAAACTGGATGCTGCATATGAGGACTTTAACCTTTTCCTCCAGGTTGGTTTGTCAGAATTATTGATTCTTTTTTTTTTTTTAGTTTCAGAAGATTTTTAAGATTGCCTGGAACTCATTAACAAACTTTCCAAATAAAGACTTGATTTACATGAATAACTGCTTTTTTTGGATCTCTTTTGCCTTTTTTTTAGTGTGTTTATACTTATTGCTCTGGTTCTTAGTGATTTAAATTTATTTAAATGGGAATGTGAAGCTTTCTGTGGTATTTGGGAAAAGAAAATGGTATATATCTAAAAATTCTCATCTACTTTTTCTACTCTTACTATCAGTTGTTTGGGTTGGGGTTTTATGCGTGGCTTTTATTGAGTGGGATTAGAGAAGAATTGTTCTATTTCAGTCCTACTTTTGAGCCTGACAGCTTTGTTGGAAAGAGTACTTTCTTGTTTTGCTTGTTTCCTGTTAAAGGGAGTAGGATTGGGATGTTTGAAATATTCATTATGGAAGAACTTCCAGCTTGCTCATAGATAGCCTCACTAGTTCAACGTGTAAACATCTGAATGTTTTGTACCAGGGTAAACATTGAATATCTTAATTTGTTGTGTGTTAACATAGAACATTATAATTGAACAACTTGTAAAACAGACACTGATGCTGATATGATTTTAATTGAAATTCCAGGTCAAGTTTTAAAATTCATGGGACTGGGTAAAAATTCTTGGTGAGTAGTTGGGTTTAAAGCTTTAACCTTATAAAATTGACTTGAAGTGTCCTTCACAGCTTAATTTGAATCATGAGCCTAACCTTTCTAAAATTTTCCTCTAGTGTATTAGATTGTGTTTAGTTTGCTACTGTTGTGATCTTAAAGGTCTGCAGTGTGGTAGGAAGCAGAGTATGCGGGGACACATCTCTGTCCTATATGAATATAGTGAAACTAGACCAGAAGCAGCAGTTAATGTGAAGAAAACAGGATGATGAAAGAAGAACAGTGGTTCACAGCCATGTCTTAATTCAAGTGCAGAGATGCAGAGCTTTTATGAGGCTCTAACTCATGATGTGTTAATGTTAAACTCAGAATTTAACTAGTTTTTTCCTTTGTGTTCCACTGAAGTAAAAAACCTCCTTCTGTTTTCTTGCTTTCAGTGATGAAAACATCAGTATTTCTTATAGTAAGTATGTTTTGTGCTGTAGAGGTTTGCATACATAATGATCCTGACCCATTTGTATTAGGATGAGTTATTTTGTCCAGTATTGCATTATCTGTCATTTTAACAGGCGGTATGAATCCTCTCTCTGTGGGCTCTGGATGCTATCTTGTGAATGGTAGCTGTAGACTTTCCTATAAATATCAGTATTCCTTGTTATCTTCATACATATATAGATATACATGTTGATTCAGCAACTAGAGGAAGGTAATTGACTGTCCCTCCCATCAGCCATGGGGAATGAAGGAGATAAGTAGCACAAGCCTCATGTTAGAATGGTATAATATGTTGTCAGCTTTACCCTTAGGAGCAGGTTGAGGTTCAAAGTACTTTAAGTGCTATCACAGAACATTCTGTAGAATTTTTAAGTGAGCATTTGTTTGCCTTGAGCTTGATGCTTTCAGTCAAACCTTGCTTCAGCAATAGTTAACTTTGAGACAGTACTGAAACTGAGACACTAACCTTTTCATGCATTTCAAACAGAAATCAGTTGAAACTCAATAGCCCATGTGACTATTAAGAAGGTATTTTTTTTTATTACCATGCTGGACGCATGGGGATAGCTCCTCCTAAAATGTGCACACTTTACAGAACTAATGATGCAGCTTATATGTGATACCCACCTACTCATAGCATTTCTTGGAAAAGGAGGGTTTAAGAAAATAACTTCCTGGAATCCATGTGCTTAGTCCATTCCCCTTCAGTGCATGCTCACTGGCCCATGGAGGGTCATCTTTGAGGGTCTTCGGAGGATGCCTTGAAGTCTTCTTCACCGATGAGCTTTTGAACTTGGTTTAGGGTGCATGCTCCCTGCTGTTTTGATCAACTGCTGAACCACCAAGCCAGTTTGCTTTGGTTTAGCTCCTTTATCAAGCAGGAAGGGTACTTAGGGCATCTGGTGTGAGGAAAGGCTAACAGAAGTTCTACAAAATAGAACAGTTTTCTAATATATTTAGTTCTTATTTCACAAAGGCTAGGTTCTCTCTTAACACGTTCTTAAACTCCATCAGTACTTGTGGGCAGTGTCTTTAACTTCTAGATTGCTTGAAAAGCTTTACTTTTTGTGCAGCTTGTTTTTATGATTTTCAGCTAGGAATTTTTCCCCTTAGTATAACTGTTTTGGTCCATTTCGAAGTATAAAAAGTTAACACTCAGAAGGTGATTACTTGGAAATGAATCTATGAATGTGCATGCAATGAGAGAAATCTAGGACTAAGTCATTATTGAAACAATTGTGGTCATAATGTTCCTAGTTCCCTTTGGGTATCAGGTAAAGTTGACTTCTGGATTCAATAAATTGAGTCCCTTGAACATTAGTAAAAAGAAAAAGCAGCCTGAGAGAGCCTTTCTTTGCATATCCCAGCTGAGAGATTTTCAGTAGTCTTGAATTCAGACTATTCAGTTGCTACACCTTATTTCACTAAATTTTTTTGCCACCTTGTAGGCTTTTATATGCCTGTTACATGTTTGTGATAAGCCCTGAACAGGATTTTAAGAATTGCCCTTCTAATATTGAAAGGGTATCCCTCTGTTTTGCTTTTTTTTTTTTTAAAAAGGAAAAGAGTGCTGTACAAAAATGGCCATTTGAGCAGAGTCTGTAATGTAATTCTTCATGGAAGCCAGTCTCATGCCCTGATTTTGCTCCCAGACCACTTCCCCAAAAAACTTCACTGACCAACTAGCATTCCACTTCAAGCAAGGACTGTGATAAAGCAGAGCCTTCAGTGAGACTAACACGAGTTGATAGTATCTTTAAGTGCAGCTTTTTTCCTTAGTACTTGCTTAGCAATGCTAATTGGAAGCTAATGGTAAAGATCATTCCTTCATTATGGTATTTTTTTTTTGGCACAGTAATTTGGTCTTGCTCTGGTACTCAAAAGACAGACACGTGACTTCTTCCCAGTAATTTAAACATATACTTTTATGAAGCCTCAAGTTGAGGTTTCAGGCTTGTTTTTGCAGTGTCTAAGTGGTTTGATTCTCTAGGTAAACAAATAAAAATGCCACTAGATTGTACAGCTGTGTTATTGTTGCCTCTTATATTGCTGCTTGTAATGGACTGAGCAGGGATTGAGCCAATTTGGAAGGCTAAATCAGGAATAAAACAAGTTGAGGTTTTGTAGGTTGGGCTCTTGTAGGTAAATGAGGAGTGTTGATGAAGGAGGAGGAGAGCTGGAAGAATGAGTAAGCTTTCTGATGTCAGCTTAAACCGACCTGATGATAATACTTAGCTTGACTTTAAGAGTGTTGAATGGCAAGTTCTGCTGACATAGTAACTTGCTGCCTCTCAAATGAGATTTTTTGATTGTTCTGCTGCCCTCCTGATTGGAGCTCTTAGTTCCCTGTGTTAGTATGTGCTAAGGCCTGATAACACCTATGCTCTGAATAACTTCCTGATGTAAGTGAAAAACTTAAGTTCTTCTACCCTTCTGCACTTAGTCTTGTGGAAACCTTTCACAGCTAGCGCAAGGTCAGTGGCTAGGGAGTGTCACTGCGGTCTCTCTGTCTTGACAGTTTTGTGCTGTTAAGCAGGCAGTGGTTCTATAGCAGCTAACAAAACTGGTTGCTCTTGTAGTTACATGGCTGTTCCATATAGAAAATCTCTACACCTGCTGTTTACTGCAAATAACAAGTCTGAAAGTATGGAGAGTACTCTCTCATTTTGTAGCATGCACATTTTATTGTATTAAGGTCATTTTATTTCCAAGACCTTCTATTTCCTCAGTATCTTTTTGCAGTTAGTGAGAGATTAAAAATTACTAGTGAACACCTTCTGTTATGATCATCAATATTTGATGGCTCCTGGTTTTGTCACTTTGAATACTAGGTGTCTGTGTTGGGAGTTTATTTTGTTTAACTGCTTTTTGATGAGGTAAGAATGGTCAGTGCCTTGTGATTTTGAATAATAAACTTGCAGTGGTCTGAAATTGGAGAGCTATTGAACACAATGTCAACCTGATGAAAACTTTGTCATTAAATCTAGTGTTTACTTGAAATAACAGCTTGTGCAGTTTGGATTGAGCTACAGTGGCAGTATTGGGCCTTGAAATCCAGTCGACATGGTGATGTGAAGGATGGGTGGGAAAATGGTGGGATATTGTGGCTTATTTTAGGGAGGGAGCAGGGTATGTCAAGTCAAAAGGCCAAACATATATAGGGAAGGTGATTTAACAAAAATACTAGAACGGGGAGCTTATTCTTGATCTCCTGCACTCTCGAGATGATTTCTAAGCTGAACAATGGATTATTTTATATGAAGATGTTGAGGTAGGGCTGTCTCATGGTATTAGTAAGTAAATGTGGAGCCATGAATAGTAAATGACTGCTCTTTTTTTATTTTTTGAAAATGTCTCAGTTTTTAACAACTGAGAAACTGCTGCAGTTGGAGAAGGTGAAATGTGGACAGTTGGTGTCTATGCAACTGTTATCTGTGAAATAGATTGAGCGCCTTATTAGCATATTTGCAAAAGGTGTGGCAAGTGGATCATCTACAAGGAGTATCCACCAGCTTAACTTCTGTTAGCTTTTTTGTGATAGCCTTGGACTTAGACTATTGCCAACATGGACTCAATCACTGATGGAACAATCAGTCAGTCAAGAGAGACTTTGATAAAACTGAAACATCTAAAGGTACTGGAGATGACAATACCAGGCTGCATATGGAAACAATACCGGACAAGCTCTTGCTGATTAAAAAAAAGGGAAGTCACCTGCTTGTTGCCTCAGCAATATGACCAGTAGTATCAACTGCTTCGATAGAGGAGGATGTCTGGTACAGAGGACGAGTTCAAAAGATTTGCACAGGCTGATAATGCAGTTAGGTTCAAAGCTTTGAAATCATGTGATCAGGTACCGTATCACAATAGCTGCTCCAATATTTATTGTAACCCACCAGTAAATGCCATCTGACAGTGTCTTCAATTAAGCAGGTTATGCAAGTTCCTTTATTTCATGTTTCAAAGACATTCTGGAACATATGACCTGTCAGAACACATGATTGAGGAAACACAAACTCTTTTCCTGCTCTTCCTAGTGAGCAAAAAGGGGAAAAAAGAATCCCAAAAAATTGGTCATCTCAAGAAAAATGTAAGAAGACTTCATGATGCTGTGTTTGCCTTGAAGTTATAAAATAAGATCTTTATTATTAAGTGAATACAAATTGTTTCCTTCAGGGATGCTCAGTATGATGATAAGCAAGGACTTCAGAGTATAGTGAAGGTGCAAGCAAAGAGGGTCAGATTTCAGTATTGGATTTCAAGAGGAGAGCTGGGATTTGTTCAACCAGTAAATGTGTTTGAAGCATCAGAACCTTGGATCAGTTAAGGATTTGCATAATGTGGCGTTTCAGGTCCTGTTCTTCAGAGTGTTATGCATTGTAAACCTCTAAAGTTTTGGAGTGAGGCTGTTAGCTGTTACTCATTATTCAAGTACAATTTCTGAGCAAAATACTAACTCCTGAAAGGAAATATTGGTCAAAGGAAATACCTGTCTTACGAGTCCTGAGTCTTGGAGAGTCTTGAATGTGAGTATACTCATTAACTTGCTACTTGGAGCTATTAAATTGATTGCTCAGGAACAGTTAGTCAAATAATAATTGTCTGAAGATGAAAACCAGATATGTTGTTATAAATTGAAGATCTGGTTGTTCTCACTTGGACTTCAAACTATTTTTGAAACTTTAAACGCTTGGGAGTATATATACTGTTAGAGAAACTATATGTAAGTTCAAGTTAAATGACTATCAGATTAATTTTTTTTTGTCTTTGGAGTCTGAACTTGTGTCATAAGATGAGATAAATATGTGAAATGTCATGTAATGGTCCTTAGACTCTACTTCCCTTCTTGGAAAAGGTGGATGAGTAAAGACATAATTGATTATGTTCTATACCTGCAAGTGTGTGTACATATATAAATAAATATATAATGAGGCCTACTCAGTTTAGTCTGTAAATCTTGAATGTAGCAGCAGTAAAAAAGGTTTGCATTGGGAAAATATTAATTTAATTCATGCTGCACATGAATGCAGTGTTCTCATGACACAAATGAGCTGTTGGATGTACTCCTTGGTGGAAAAAAAATGTACTGCTTTCACTTTCTAAGAAAGTGGTAGTTGAATATTGGCTTGTTAAGTGTCCTTTAGTCACCTTTATGTAGCTAAAGCTTCTAGTTATTGCAAGTAGAATTCTTAAAAAAAAAAAAAAAAAATATTAAGGAAGCAAACCAGCTTGTGTGATCCACAAACTGGGATGGCTTTCTCATTCTGTTACCTTCCTAGATGACCAAGCAGCCTTTGTGTAAGTTTAATTAGGGCTTTTCTGTACTAAGCTTGGAGTTACACAACAGTTGATCTGTGTTCAGAAATTCTTAATGTGCAATATTTGCATGTACTGAATCTTAACAAGTGTGTTTTTAAGTGATATTAGAGAACATGTATATTCTGTACTTTGTGAAATACATTGCAGAAATACAAGTGTGAGCCTTATTTAACTATTGCTTTCTATCTTTTTATATAAATACTTTTTAAGGAAGACACCACTTGACTGTTGTTTTGTCTCCACTTGCCCTTGATACCTTAAAATTTGGGCAGTATTCTGTGCATTTCAGTTAGTGTTGAACAGTTGCCCTCTTTCCAGTGTCTGTCTCGGCAACGTGTATTAGTTGAAGAGCCGTGAGAAGACTAAAAATGTTTGTTACCTGTGGATTAGTCGTGGTAGGTATTTTCTATAACACTCGGGTTTTGAGGGTTTATGGCTATTTTTCTTCCCCTCACCAGTCCCGCTTAGTGACTGTCATATCAACACTCATGATATGAAGTTGTAGTTTAATTTCATTTTTTTGTGCAACTTAATGTTTTCATACTGTTGTCATTAGTCAGTAGTTTTACATTGTAGAAATGCATAGCTGAATCTTGAAATCACTTGTTTAAGTGACTTCATTGGCTTAGTTGTGGCTTGAACACTGAAAAATCATTGAGAAGGGGGGAATGTATTAAACAATGGATCCATACATAAAGGCATATAGAGATAATTTTTTTTTCTCAAGACATTGTTTCTTTTTTTGTGTGAACTTTTTGACTGCAAGGGCAGTTAATGGCTCAGGTTGAATAACCTCTTCATCCTTGTGAAAATTATGCTACTAAAATTTAGACTTGAATCTCGTTCCATGGGTGAACTATCTCAGTAACAGCTTGAGTACTTATTTGATAACTGAAGAGAAAATGAGAGCAGTTGAAATAGCTCTGTTCAAATGTAAACATAGTAAAAAGAAAAACTGTGGACTGAGACTTTGTTTTTCATCATGTTAGTGTACTCCAAGAGAATGAATAATTGGAGTTGCTGGAGCATCTGGCTGGCAAAAGAAGTTGTGAACCTGTGGTTTAATGAACTGCTTTGTCTTGGTGGATTACCTTCCCTGAAAGGACATGGTATAAAATGCAGAGCTCAGAATGCAGTTGCTACTGTGGAGATGATTTGAGATAGTAAATGGAAATACATTGAATCTTAAGCAAACACTTGACTATACCTACTCTTGTATATTTCCTGTCTTAATACACTGCAGTGTGGTGTCTTCACTTCTCTGTAGCAGAATAATTGCATATATATGATGGTGCATACGTCTGTTGCAAACTAGAATACTGAAGGTAAAATTGAATTTTTAAGTTGACTGTCACTTAAGATGGAGTAGTTAGTGGAGTTTGGATTTTATGTGGGTGGATTTTGTAATTGTTTTTTATTGTTTTGTTTTTTAAGTAGTTCCTGGTATGATAAGTGGTAGCAGTTTCATGTATGCTTTTCTCCCTAAATTATATTTATTAGGAGTCCTATCTTTTGATAGTAGAAATAGGTGCAGTTAATTGGATGTAAATTTTTCCCTGATGCTCTAGATCAGTAAACAGACTGCTGAAGTACCATGTCAGATTATTGTTTATTCGGTAAGTATGAGTGTACACAATGCTCATATCTAGTTAAATTCCCTGAGGGATTGGTCCACCAGTTACATAATTATCAGGTCGCTTTATATCAAGTTACGTATTAGTGATAGTATTATGTGAAGAATGGTTGATCTACACCTAGCTTTGTTACTGCTTAATGCATGCTTTTGTAAGATTTCCACACTGCTGTGAATGAGCCATTAAAGCAGGAGTTTTCTTTGAAAAAGGCAAGCTAATTACTAAAGAAGGCTTGATGTGAAGACTTAGAGGCATAACTTTCTTGTCTACCAACTAACGATTGCTTTGTTTTTAGGTGCCTTAGCTGGACCAGTTCTTCATCCGCATGTGACAGCAGTTTGGGGGAAGAAGGTTGAACTGAAATGTGTGATAGACGTGAATGAAACAATAATACAGGTTTCTTGGGAGAAGACACAGGGTAAAAGTTCACAAACTATTGCAGTACATCACCCTGAATATGGAATATCTATTCAAGGAGACTATCAAGGAAGAGTGTCATTTAAGAACTACTTACTCACTGATGCAACAATCATCTTGAACAATGTAAGCTTTTCTGATGCAGGAGAATATACTTGCAAAGCAGTTACATTCCCACTTGGAAATACAGCATCATCGACAACTGTAACAGTACTAGGTAAGTCAACTTCTTTATGAAAGAAGGTGAAATAAATAGCACAATCTTCTTAGGGAAATTTGGAAAACTTAGTAGTATATTTTATTTTATCTTTTAACTCGGGAAAATAAAAAAAAATGTATTTGGTAGTCTTTTTTAAGAGGTATTTTGGTATTCTTAAATCATTGAGGAGACTTCTTTTGGGTCTTGCTTCTGAAGAACTTGCCCTTACTCTTATCAAAACAGTAAAAATAAGTAAGCAGTTCCTTGTTAGACATTGGACTAATCCAGGCACTGAAAGTGCTTTAGCACTTGGACCTGGCAATGCCAATACTAGGGATCTGTGTTGTGTGAGTAGAAGCTTCCAAACACTTTGTCACCACCACCTTGGCTAAATTAGCTTATAAATCTGTTATGGCATTGTAGTTCATCTGCTAATATAGTTGCTTGGGGCTGCTGATAGAAACCGTTCTTGGAACAGTATAAATAGAAATCAAAACTGCCTAGACTATTATTGGATAGGTATAATATTCAACTTTTTTTTTGACATAAAATAATTTTTGTCTATCTTGTTGAGGGTTCAGTACTGAAGTACAGGTAGACTTAAGTGGTAGTGCAATACAGAGTAAAATCATTACTTAATCCTGAAGCTTGAAAACTTATGGACTTGTATTCTTTCTTATAGTATTGTACCTTCTGTATCCACTGCAAGTAGTCAAGTGATGCTCTCTAGTCCTTAATGACTGTTTTTTGTAAAGAAACATGCTGTTTAGCATGTTCCTGGTCTTTAATAACCGATTTCCCCAGTAGTATAATACTATGAGATTGATCAGGTGGCTGTACCACACTATGTAAACTGGATTTCACCACAAGGTGGGGCAAAATAAATGCATCCAAGTAGCTTAATTCAATTTGAAACAAGCAATTTGACCGGAGAAGTTTTTTGTGATGTATACATAGCATACAGCTTTCTGTCTCTCTCTTCCATCTCTCTTCAGTCTGTTCTAGAAGTGTCTGTCTATGGCTATTGCACCAGCCTTTAACCACCCCAAGGTTTCAGCTGTTGTGCTTTATCACTGTACAGTGGGAGCTCCTTACTTTGTTCTTTCATCTCCATCAGTTGCAATTTTTAAGACTACTTCTTTTTTAGATCATGTTAGTAGTTGTATCCATTTTGCCCTTTAGACTTCATGTTTATGGAAAAATTGAGGAGGAGCTTGAAGCAAATACATGGCCTGTGTATTTATTTTTCTGCATTTGAAAATGTACAGGGACTGCAACTTGCTTCACATGACCTATATTATGAAAAATTGCAGTTGGATTAGGTCAAGAACTATTTGTCAGGCATACAGGGGTCCTGATAATAACTTTGTTGCACTGTTTGTGTAGATGGCTGATAGCTGTAAACTGCTCAGTGACTTTGTAGCAATCTCTGGATTGCAAAACTCAACTACTACTTGTAAAGATGTCTTTCCATCCGAGTTAGCAGTTGCTTGGCTTGTATTTACAGCTCTCTTGAACTTAACTATGTTCTGTGCCCTTGGCAGCACATTTTCTGCCCTTCGGAAAACATTCTACACTGACATCTCGACTTAGTCAACATACTGGAGAAATAATGCTTTTCTGAATGTACATGTAACTGACTAATTTTGAGCTTTACTGGCCTGAGCTCAGCAGTGACAAGCTCAGCAGAATCTTAAGGCAGGCAATAGCTTCAATCAAAATTAAAAACCTGATGTAACTTTAAATCAGCTTTACTTTTAGTGCTTTCTGCAGCTGTTCTAAAAAACTCTTCCTTAAGTGAGAAGTTCATGTACTAGAGTGGAAGCTATTTCCACTCCAAGCAGCATTACCTTCCTTTCTAGGCCCTGTGTGTTCCTATTTAAGCAAAGAATTAGTTTCCTATGAATAGTGCACACAGTTAATCATTTGTTTAGTATAATTCAGTCCTCAGTCTCCAATAATTTTTTTAGCATGAACATCTGTATATTTGTGTAATGCCTTCCAAGTATTTGAGAGGCTATATAGCCATGCAGTAGGGATTCTGACATGAAGTTAAAAACTCATCAAGGTGCCAACAAGTAAGGGACAGAACAACACACGGCAGTCAAGTATATAAGTTTTTATATATTTTTACCTCTGTAGTATATTTCTAAAATATTTCTGTAGAGTACTTAAAATGCATTAAGTCTTCAGTTAAAGTAGAGGGCTCCTTCTGAAGGAAGTCTAGTTATGACAGTGACATAGCTCTTAAATTTATGATTTTTTTTTCTTAACTACTGGCCTGAAGTTGTGCCAGGGGAGGTTTAGAACGAATAAGAGGGAAAGTAACTTGAGAGAAAGGGTTGTCAAGCACTTGGAATAGGCTGCCAAGGGGAAGTGGTAGAGTCCCTGGAGGTTTTCAAAAGACTTGCAGATCTGGCAGTTAATGACATGAAGTTAAGCGTGAACTTGTCAGCGCTGGGTTAATGGTTAACTTGATGACCTTAAAGGTCTCTTCCAACCTAAACAGTTGAATTTTTCTGTGTAGTGGTTACTTGTATGCTGTACACTGAAGACAAATGGAGGGGAAAATAACTACAGGGTAATATGTCCTGCATTTTGCCACAGCACACTTAAGACCCCATTTAGAACCTCTGTTAGGCTTAAAGTATCATAAAACAGACTTAACCCATGTGGTGACTTACCTCACTCCCAGTTTGCTTTGTGCCTAGTGCATCATATAATCTTAACATCTTCTTTTACCTTGTACTTCCTTAAGACAGTGAAAACAAAAATGCTTTTTGGGTCAAGTATGTATTGATCTTGTTTAAAACTCATTATTCAAACTTAGTGTTAAACTAGTTCAAAATATTCTGGAAAATTTTGTGCCATTACTTGCTTGAGATGCTGACCAAGCTGCCAAGGTAGTGTTTGAAGACAGAAGATGTTGCGCACCAGGATAGCTTGTAGAGCTTAAATAACTTTGATGTCATTGGCTTGAGCACTGTATGTGACTGTTTCTAATACTTGGTTTGGTTTCACTCTACTGTCCTGCTAGGGTAGATATCTCATCATGGGTGTTGATAAAGTAGTTCTTGTCTTCTGCAGGCTAGCTCTTAAAAGTGCTACAAGTGGAGAATGAGCTGCATAGAAGAGAATGTCAGAGGTGCACATCTGTCACCATGAATAGATAGATCCCAGACACCCTAATGCAGAAATTATTACAGAGGAATTAAAAGATGATGTGTCAGTATGAAAAACAAATCCTCTGAGACAGTTAGGTAACTGAGAAGTGCTAGTTGAGACATATACCACCTTAACTACCACACAGTACTCTGAGCCAAGTAGCAGTATTAGCTCTCTGGTAGATAACAAATGAGTGAACTAATTGGTCTTAAACAAAAAAATGACAACAAAACAAACAAAACCCTCAGACACACACACAAAAAACCCCCCAAAGCAATTAAAAAGCAAACCCAAAAAACAAAACACAATGCCAAAGTCCCCAATAAAGGATTAATTAGTAGGCAGGATAAGTTACACAGAAATACAAGCTGCTGGGTTTGAGGGGATAGAAAATAATAGGTAGAAATAGTTCTGGAAATAAATTACTCGAATGAATGCCAATTGTGATGAAGAAGGGTCTGACAATTCCTAGTGTTGTGCTCTTGTTAAGAAATTGGTGAATTTAATTGCAAGTGAAAGTAATACTGTTTGTGGTGTCAACATGCCAGTTTTGTTCAGACCTATTCTGTACAGTGTCAGAAAAAAAAATTTTTAAAAGTAACACAAGTGGTTGAAAAAGGCTTATGAAGTGCTTTCAACCAAGAAAGAGCTGAGGCCTGGAAACTAAATGCGGTAGGGTTTAAGGCACTTTTTTCTGCGTGCTTTATTATGCTGTTCTTGTATGAACAAGTGTAAAGACTTGACCAGTGAGAGATCTCTGACGGTCAATGTGCATGTAAGGTGAAGCTAGATATACTTGATAGTGATTATGAATCGGGTAAAGGGCTAGCACAGATGTGCAAATTAGTTGAGGCTTCCTAAACAGCTGCACATCTAGCTTCCCTACTTCAGCCACCATTTCTTAGAACTTGCATATCATTTATGCTGTTAAATTGTGTCACAGTTTAAAGTCAGGGCATTCTGCTAGACCGATAACAGCCACTCTGTTAACCCCCCTCCCTCCCCAAAGGGGAAGAGAAAGGGAATAAGGGAGACTGAGAGAATGAAACCATAACAGATTTAATGAAAAAAATAATTGAAATAGAACATATACAAAACCAGTATCGAACCCAACTCCCCCCGCGGCAATCGCATCACCGTCACAACTGATGCTGTGGAACAGGCACTGGGAGAGTCCCAGACTGGGCCCAGCAGCAGACAGGGACTGTGTTCAGGAGCTGGATTCTGCTACTGGATTCAGAAACACATAGATCAGGATCAAAGGCAGAAGGGACAGAATCCTCCTTGGTTGCTGGCTGTTGAAAAAGGAAGAAACTGGAAGAAAAACACCTGAGCTGAGCAGGGGATTGACCCTCCTGATCCCTCAGCTTTATACTGAGTTATGATGTATGTGGGCTGGAATACCTTGTGGGTCAGTTTGGGGTCTCCTGTCTGCTACCCCCTGCAGGTGTGTCCTTTTACTTTCTCCCCCCCCCCCCCCCCCCCCCCACGTGCAGCACACGCGCCAGGGGCACT